>JAOTOM010005090.1:667500-792500 GCA_034440615.1 Ashinkailepas kermadecensis
GCCCAGCTCCTCTGATCATTCGCTTTACCGGATGAAACTCCGTATCACACGAGCGCCAGCTATCCTGAGGGAAACTTCGGGCGGAACCAGCTACTAGATGGTTCGATTGGTCTTTCGCCCCTATACCCAGCTCAGACGATCGATTTGCACGTCAGAATCGCGGCGGACCTCCACCAGAGTTTCCTCTGGCTTCATCCTGGCCGGGCATAGTTCACCATCTTTCGGGTCCCAACGTGTGGGCTCTAGGTCCGCGCCTCAGCAGTGCTCCGAAAGGAGCAAGCCAACCGATGGCGCGGCCCGCGGGTGCGCCGCCGCCACGAGTGACGACGGATCTCCGCTCGTGCCGTCAGACGACACTTCACTTTCATTGCGCGTTTGAGATTCGACAATCTCAATCGCTCGCTCACATGTTAGACTCCTTGGTCCGTGTTTCAAGACGGGCCGCACATAGCAACGCAAAGGCCGAGCCGAAGATTGCTCTTCGATTTGCGCCGGCCGTCGCCCAGTCGTTCGCAATCGACGGCATTGCATCGCAGACCAGGCCGGCCGTGGCCGCCGGCTGGGGCGCACGTTCCACGGAGCACGCGACGCTCGTCCGAAAACGAGCGCGCGCCCGACACGGCTCTGCGAATCACCGTCGGCAATATAAGACCGGACAACGAAGCCCCGACCTGTCGATGCCGACCAAAGGGAAGCGTTCTGCACACCGTCCAGAGTGCGACGAACAACGGCTGTTGCGCTTGCGCGCGCAGCCGCCGTTCGTCGACCGACAGCGCACGGACGCCTATTTGGCCGACGACACGCGTCGTACGTGCGCTTAATCCCATACTGGCAGCTTCACGGGCTATTTGACTCTCTCTTCAGAGTACTTTTCAACTTTCCATCACTGTACTTGTTGACTATCGGACTCGTGGTTATATTTAGCCTTAGATGGAGCTTACCACCTGCTTAGGGCTGCATTAGCGAACAACCCGACTCGGAGGAGGACTCGTCCGCGAACGCGGCGATCGGTCGCACGGGCCTGTCACCCTCCACGGAACTCCATTCCAGGAGACTTGGACCGACACCGGACGCGGACGGGGCCCTCCCGAACACCACATTGCACGACAGTCTCGCGACCGCCGGCTTCGGTGCTGGGCTCATCCCACTTCACTCGCCGTTACTGAGGGAATCCCATTTGGTTTCTTTTCCTGCACTTAATGATATGCTTAAGTTCAGTGCGTAATCCAGCACCCCCGAGGTCGAAAATGATAAACCATGTGTATGCATGTGTATTTGTGATCGCGCGCGCGCCCCAATTCACATGTCAGTGCATTGGCACGCGCGCGACAGCACGAGCACACACACACAAATGTACCACGTTGCTTGAGACGACGCCAATATATGCGAAGCGGATATCTCACGTAGATATTGTAGCGCTTCATGACGAACGTCCACGTCCGAGAGAGAGAGAACTCGGATTTCACAGCCGACCCTCGAGAGTGCTGAGCTCGCCGACCGAAATCGGCAGCCGCCATTTGCGTTCAACCTGTCGATGATCGTTTGTGTCCTGCAATTCGAGTAGCAATAAAATGGATGTCTGAAGGCAAGCTATCTTTCAGGAATGCACTTCGCATCATATTTTATGGAGACAGTCTCATAAATTGTACCTATATTCTTCACACATACACAAGTGAGATCCCGGGCGCGCTTGTCGCGGACGCATGTTTCAGAGTTCTTGAAAGGCATTAGGAACCTATCTGTTTTCTTTCTGTACTGGAGATCCCTGATGTCCGCATTAACATTGCGTCTGACGCCTAACGTGCTCCTCTCAAACCGCAACAACGCTTGTACATCCTGAAAATGAACCTGATCCCAAGCGTTCATCACGCTCTGTGCTCGGGGACCCAACGGCAAAGGTGCTCAAAGCACTCGACGTGCAGATCCGCCAAGCCGCCCGCACCTGGCTCCATATGCCAAAGAACACCCCGCTTGAGTACTTCCACGCTCACGTGTCAGACGGCGGATTGGGCATCCCCAACTAGCTCGGACAATCCCATCAGCCATCAAGGCGAGACAATCTCAACTTTAATCGCCCACTCACCCGTACGTGAGGAAACACAATGACGTCAGATTTCTGGCGCCGTCAAAAGACCAGATACTCAAATTGCCCGGAAAAAGTCAAAATAGGGAGACAACAAGCCCTGTCCTTGTGTACCAAAATTGACGGATGCGGCCTGCAAAATGCCAACAACATCTCAAGTGCAAACTCGTGGGTGGATACAGGCACGCGCCTCCAAAAAGGCTCCAAATACATCGGTGCCATAGCCGTCAGAGGCAATCTGCTGCCAATAGCCCCACGGCTCGGGTGTGGCCGAATCCAAGAGGTCCGGACCACATTGTGCGACGCTGGCTGCAGGCAGAGGGAAACGCTAGCACACATCTCTCAGACGTGTACGAGAACAGCTGCTGGCCGGATAATGCGTCACGATAAGATCACTCGTTACATAGCAGGAAGACTGCGATGCAAGGGATACTCAGTGACTGAAGAGCCCAATATCTCGACCGCAGCTGGACTCAGAAAACCAGATACTGTAGCAACCAAAGGCAATAGATCAATGTAATTGACATCCAAATACTTGCCGATAATGCCAACCTCAGAGATGCCTACAAAAGGAAGAGCAGTTATTACAACACCAGAGAGATCACGAACTACCTTATCCTCCGAGGTAACATAGATCCTCCAACGCCCTCGTCACATACCCCCATCACCATGCACTGGCGGGGAGGATGGTCCACATTTTCGGCCTCAAACCTTAAGAAAACCGGCCTGTCAAACCAAGATCTCAGTTAGTTAGTTAGTTATTAGGGCTTTAGGGCGCATCGACTACATCGGTCATGTAGCGCCCATACCAAGATCTCATGATGATAACACTGACAGCCGTGGAATACACCTATTGGATATAGAAAATGTACAAGAAGTCGACGAGAACAAGATACCCGAGAACAAGATACCCCAGGCGGACACGCGCGATATCACGCCGTGAGGCCGAGGCCCGGGCTGCAAGGAGAGAAGTCCGCGCTAGTCCCCGCGGGATATAAATTGTGATGAACTACAGCACTTTCGGTAGCGTTTCTGTGTTGTCGGTGTGTCATGTATGTTACCTGTCCATGTGAAATAAAATAAAAAAGCCAAGGAAAAGCCGTTTACCCGCGCTTGGATGAAGAAATTCATCCAAGCACGGGTAAACGGCGGGAGTAACTATGACTACGACTCTCTGTACCGGAAAACCCAAACCTTGTATGACCAAAAGCGCGGACAGTGTGCCAAAACCATTCTCAATGGGCACCGGAAAGAAATGGGAAAACCGAGTCCGGTATCAATAGAGGATCAGGAGGCCTTTTGGGGACGACCGTTTACTCGAGATAGCCCGATCGACGAGCGAGAGGGGAGACCGATTCGCTATTAAAAAAAAGATTCGTTCAAATTCTACTTCCAAACCGCCATCTCTAAGTTTTCGCATCGTCTGATCTGTCCAAACGGTCACAGCCATCCCGTCGTTGAACGGGGAGAGAGAGGCCAATTGCTTTGTCCCTTCAGCGGCTTGAAAGACAAGAATGCGGGGAGAAGGAGCCCTGTTGGCTCCACCGTCCGCAGATCGGTACACCTGTTCGGCAATGATCGAATTCGTATTCTGGCCATTGTGACGTGGACCAGGGAGGGTTTTTATTGTTTTGGGATGCCATATGTTCGTCATTGAGTTCGGCCCCGCGGACGTCCCACCACACTGGGGCCCTACAGGGGGGACGCCTGAGCCCCGCAAGCGGGAGGACATCAGACGCCCGCGGAGTTATACGGGGCAGGCGGCGCCCTCTCCCGGCCGGGAGAGAGAGACTCACCACCCCGACCGGGATCCAGCACCGCCCACCCCTTGACCCCAGCCGGCCGGGCCAGCAGACAATGGGAAGAGTTCCAGGTTCCCGGCCCGAGGCGACCAGCCACTTGGTCTGCGTGAGGCCCCACGGGTCCGCCCGCCCCTCCGGGATATCGGGCCCAAAGAGGTGTGTTGGTCCCCGTCACAACTAGCACCGTGCGACGGGGGACCTCAACCTCCAGGACTCAGTCAACCCCGGGGGACGGGCCGAGGGGGCGCAGCTACCCCGATAGAACTGAGCTGGTGGGCAGGACCGGGGAAGTTGTCCTACCTGCTCCTGATAAGGAGAGTTGGTGTTGTAGGGTCAGGTGAAGGACATGGACGTTGAGATGAGATGGGCATTGGAATGGGAGCGTATTGATGGAAGGACGAGTGAGGCTGTGGTAACCCGAGAGAGCGCAATTTCTCTAGCCAGCCGAGAAACGAGGCAGACCCCACTGCGGGGGTATCCAAACCTAAACAAACCTATCCAAACCTAACCAATTCTAACCCAACTTAAACGAACCTAAACAAACCTAACCTAACCCAACCTAACCAATCCTAACCTAACGTAACAAAACCTAATCAAACCGAACCAATCCTAAACGAAATCTAACCAAACCCAACCTAACCCAACCAGAGGCGACAAACTCTTTCGATACATCACTATTGGATGAAGATGATGCAGTTTTGAAGATGTCACGAAAGGTGATCGAAATTAGTTAGTTATTTGGGCTTTAGTGCAATTGAACCGAAAACAACATTCTATGCGATCGTCGAAAAAGAAGACCGCCCGTTTGGCATTGTGACCAATTGATTGAAAATGCGTTCAACAAGACAACAATAAACGATATTGCTCGTCGAGGCGAACAAACACATTGATTCGATACAAAATGTGTTCAAAATGTGACATTGCTCGTGGAGGCGAACAAACTTTCATTGATTCGATACAAAATGTGTTCAACAAGACAAAAAGAAACGACATTGCTCGTCGGTGGACTCGTGGGTGGATGCAGGAATGCGCCTCCAAAAAGGCTCCAAATATATCGGTGTCATATTGCGTATATCGGTGTATCGCCAAATAGTATCACCAAATATATCGGTGTCATATCGGTGTCATAAATATATCGCCAAATATTGTCCGGCGACTCGGAGACCTACCCAAGCGGATCTGCGTATTGTTGGGTGACTCGAGGAGCCGGGTAGGCCAGCGAACAGGCACTTGACACAGTACGGTGGCGCGTGGTTTGGCGGCGGACGTGGCGCGTGCAGACACACTGCTGTTTGTCCGGCCACGCTGCCGATCCCGGCTGGTCGGAACTAGTCGGCCGGTGGCTGAAACACGACCCATCTGACCCGATTCGTGTGGCCAGCCAATGGGAATAGTCACGCCCGGAGCACACATTTTGCTGCCGTGGTACATTGCCACAGCTGCAGTGGTTTGGAAACAGGAACTAGCGACCCGCTGACAGGCCGACAAGATAATATGAACGTTTGGACGACCGGCGCGTTCCGTTTGATTATCAAGTGCGTGCCATCCAGATGGCGCCAGGTCGGGTTGGCCGCCGCACGGTGAGCTGACTGTTCTGCTGCCGCCCGCAGGACGGCGCACCGCCAGCCGGACGGAAGATGGCGCCCGCCCTGGCCAACCGGCGGCCGCCATCTGTGCTGCGCGGCCTGCCCGCCACGGAAGCCTGCCCGCCACGGAAGCCTGCCCGCCGCGGCCTGCCCGCCACGGATGTCGTGCGGCGACGCTGTGCCAGCCGCGGCCGCGGCACCCGCTGCCGACACTCACACCGACACCGACACCGACACCGACACCGACACCGACACCGACACCGACACCGACACCGACACCGACACCGACACCGACACCGACACCGACACCGACACCGACACCGACACCGACACCGACACCGACAACGACACCGACACCGACGCCGACGTCACGCACGCGCGGCCAGCCGCACATGCTGATGGGCATGATGTCGCCTTCAGGAGCGGTGCCGACCATCACATGTGAGTGCCGACCATCACCTGTGAGTGCCGCTCATCACCTATGAGTGCCAACCATCACCTGTGAGTGCCGCCGCCACGTCGTGCTACCTGTGCCACGCCGGCTCTGGGAACGTGTGGAATTTCTGCTGTGTTGGTTGGCGCCTGGTGTGTGTGTGTGTGTGTGTATGAATTTGGCCAGCCTGCCACCGTGTGGTGATGTCGGCTGTTTCCGGTTGTTGTTGTTGTGTTGGTGTTAAGCGGTATAAAGGGTTGAGGGGTATGGTAGGAGGATTAGTCGAGGGGTGGAAGAGGGTGTTGATTGGTTGAGCAGTGTCGAAGTAGATTCTTGTAGTGTAGAGTAGAGCTGAGTACAGTAGAGTTGAGTAGAGTTGGGTTGAGCGGAAGTATAGCAGAGGTGGTCGGAGTCCGAAGATGTTGCGGTTGAGAAGAGTCGCCAGTCCGGACGGTGCCAGATTGGGGTACGGGGTGTAGTGGGGGGTTTGGGGTTGGGTCTTCGCCTTGGTTGAGACATTGCAAGAACGTTGGGTTTTGGGGTATATTTTTGTGTTTCTTTTGTTGTTCTTTAATCAGCGTCAAGTTTTTCGTTGTTTTTTGGGGCTATTTTGTTCATTTTTTTGTAACATCTTTTTGTTTTCGTTCCATCTTTTGTTTTGTTTTTGTTTTTTTGTTTTGTTTTTGTTTTTGTTTTTTTCCCCTTTTTCACAGTTGTTCTAGTATGCGTGTGATAGAGAGAAAGTGGAAGACATGTTCGTGTAGTGCTGGATGTTCGTCGTTGAGGAGAGTAGTGAGGTTTAGTGGGATGTTGTGTGTGGCGCAATAGTTGGTGATATGTTGTCTTTGGTGGTTGTATTTGGTGCAGTAAATGAGTATGTGTTTGATTGTGAGTATTCGGTGACATGTTGTGCATTGTGGTCGCTGTTGTCGTAGAATGAGGTAGGAGTGTGTGAGTGCTGTGTGTCCTGTTCGTATACGTGTTAGTGTACGTTCTTTTTGTCTGGTGTGTTGGTTGATGGAGTGCCATTGTTCGTGTTTTGGGTGTATTTCTTGGAGTTGTGTTATTGCTGTGTCCCAGGTTTGTTGTATGTGTTTGTTGAGGGCTTGGCGTATTGTGGGGTAGTAATCGGATTTTGAGTATGGGCATTGCGTGGTTTGTTGTAGTGTTGTGGCTAGGTTTGCTTCTGTGTCTGCGTGTTCGTTACCGTGTATGTTTGTGTGGCTTGGGATCCAGAGAAGTAGTGGGCGTTGTTGGATGTTTAGTTTGTTATGTATGTAGAGTATTTTGGGAATGAGTGGGTGTTTGAATGTGGTGTATGGTGTTATGCTTTGTAGTGCTGATTTTACGTCTGTTGCTATGATATTGTGTTGCATTTGTGTGTTATAGATGGTGGAGTATGCCGAGAAGATTGCGTAGAGTTCTGCTGTGTATGTGGATGCTGTGTCGTGCAGACGGGCACGTAAGATGACTCGGGGCGGTGCTGTATTTGTATACAGCACCGCCGCTGTGCCCGTCTGCTGTGTATGTGATTTGGAGCCGTCTGTGTAAATGATGTTGTGATTTGCATATTGTGATGTGAATTGTAGGAAGAGTTGTTGAATTTCTGCGTCTGTGTATGTGTGTTTCGGTTTGTCTATGAGGAAGTGTGTTGTGGGAGCTTGGTGTTTCCACCATGCTGTGGGTGGTGGGAGGGGTTGTGTTGTGGGGAGTGTGATTTGTAGTCTATTTGCGTGTTGGTGTATGCGAGTTCCTATCGTGGTTTTGAGTCGTGTTGCGTTCATGAGTATGTGTCTGCGTTTGGTGCGGATTTTGAGTGCTTCAGTGCATGGGTGGTGTTTGACAAGTTGTGTTTTGTAATGATATCGAAGTAGTGCTTCTGTGCGTCTGTGTTTGAGTTCTGGTATGTGGTTGTATATGTGCAGTGCGAGATAAGGTGTAGTGATGTATGCTCCAGTGGCTATTTTGAGGCATTGGTGTTGTAGTGTGTCTAGTAGGTGGATGTTTGATTTAGCTGCATTTTCGAAGAGTGGGGATCCGTATTCCAAAATTGGCCGAATGAGTGATTTGTACAGAGTTAGAAGTGTGTTTCGATCGGATCCCCAGTTTGTGCCAGAAAGTGCTCGTAGTAGGTTGATTCTTTTTGATGCGCGTTTGTGGATGTCTAAGATGTGTAACCGAAAGGTGAGTAGTCGATCAAATGTGATGCCGAGAAATTTCGCACTGGTGACAAATGGTATGGATGTCTGGTCTATTTTAATTGGTGGTTCATCTGTGTGTTTGTGGTAACCGAAAAACATACATTTAGATTTGTGTGGTGCGATGTGTAGATTTAGTAGGGCGAGTCTGTTGTTTAGTTCTGTTAGTGTGTTCTGTAGTATTGCTAGTGCGTGGTTTGGTAATTTTTGTGAAGTCCAGATTACTATGTCGTCTGCGTAGATTGCAATTTTGGCCGGAAGGTTGTCGGTGATGACTGAAATTTAGACCTAAAATAAAGAGAAGGGGACTAAGAACCGAACCTTGCATTAGGCCGGTTGTGGGGAATTTAGTGTCTGAAGTGTGTTGTCCTATTTTTACTTGGAAAGAGCGATTTAGTAGATAGAAATAAAGGTAGTGTATCAGTCTGCCCTGTATGTCTATGTTGTGTAAGTGCTCTAGGAGTGCTGTGATGCTGATCGTGTCATATGCTTGTTTGAGATCCAGGAAGACGGCGACGGTGGAGTATTTCCTGGCCGCCGCTTCCTGGATGTGTGTGGTGAGATAGGTGAGGTTGTCTAGACATGAGCGATTAGGAAGAAAGCCTGATTGTATAGGAGAGATTAGTTTTTGTGTTTGAATAATGTAGAGGAGGCGTTTATTGACAAGGCGTTCAAAGAGTTTGTGGAGACAACTGGTTAATGCGATAGGGCGGTAGGAGTCGCATAGGGTTCGGTCTGTGTTTTGTTTTGGGATAGGAATGAGCAGAGCGTGTAGCCAAGACTGTGGGTATGTATGTGTTGTCCATGCGGTGTTGTAGGTGTCCAGTAGCGTTTGTAGTGCTTGTGTTGGAAAGTGTTTGAAGAATGAATAGTGTCTGTTGTCTTGTCCTACGCTTGTGTTTCCTGTTTGTGTGATTGCTATTTGTAATTCTGTGAGTGTAAACCTAGTGTTGTAAAGGTGTGGCCGTGTGTGTCTGATTGGTGGTGGGGGCTGTTGTGCGAGTGTGGATGACCTAATGTGATAGTTGTGTGCGAAAATGTTTGCTATTCTTTGTGGATCTGTGGTGGTGACGTTGTTGTGTATGAGTGTGATGGCTTTGGCTTGTGGTCTTTGTCGATGTTGGAATGTTCCAAGACGTGTCCAAATTTCGCCGAGAGGAGTGAACCCGTTAAATTGGGTGCAAAATTTATTCCAGCACGTTTTTTGGCATTTTTAATGGTTCTTTTGCAGGCTGCTCTGAGTTGTTTGTATACTGTGAGTGTTTCTGGTGTGCGGTGTCTTTCGTGTCTGTGTCGTGCGTGGTTCCTCGCGCGGACCGCCCGGTGGCATTCGTCGCTCCACCAGGGTGCCGCGCGAGGTTTGTGTTGATGGCGTGGTTTTGTTTGTGGTATGTGTTGGTGTGCTGTGGTGATGAGGATGTCTGCAAATTGCTCTGGTGTGAGGTGTGGGTTGTGTGCTGTTTGTGCTGCTATAGATTCTGAAAAGGAAGTCCAGGATGCTTTTTTAAGGTTCCATCGGCCCGTGGGTGGATGCGGTGGGCCCATGGTCGGGATTTGGTTAAAGGTGATGGTTATGGGTGCGTGGTCACTGAATTGAGGATCGGGGTCGGATGTCCATGATAGGGTAAGGGCTATGCGTGAGGATGCCAGGGTTACGTCAGGGGTGGTGGGGAGGGTGTGGCTAATTGGGACGAGGTATGTTGGTGATCCGGTGTTGAGTACTGTGAGGTTATGTTGTGTAGCCAGTGTGATGAGTGTGAGTGCTCTGTGATCGGGTAGTGTTGTGCGGGTGTCCCATAGTGGGTGGTGCGAGTTGAAGTCTCCTGCGACTATGACGGGTGTGTGAATTTGATCGACTGCCTTGTTTAATTCCTAAAGGGTTTCTGTGTTTCGCGAGGGGGGATCGTATATGTTGATGAGTGTGTAAGCTGTGTTGTGTAGGTGGATTTCCGTGAGTAATATGTCTGCTGTGGTGTTGAATGGTATCAGGCGGTGCGGTGTTGTATTCCTAATGTATGTGCATACTCCGCCTGATCTGTATGTGTGTGTGTTGTGTGTGTCTTGTCTGTGTAGCGTGTAGGGAGGGATGTTGAATTGATACGGGTCATGGGGTTTGAAGTGTGTTTCCTCTAAGCATAGTGCAGTGTGGTGTGTTTGTAATGCGTAGTGTTTGAATTCTGGCCAGTGTCTAATGAGTCCGTGAGTGTTACATTGTAGTATTGTGTTCATTGTCTGTGGATGTTGGCACGCGTGAGTGGTCTTTGGGGAGTGTTTTTGGTGGTGCTTTTCGTGGGCCTATGAGGTACTTGTGGCTGGTAGGGGGTGGTGTGGGGTGCAGGGGACTGTGACGTCTGAGTCGGTATTGATGCGCTCGGTGTCTGTCTGTTCAGACCCCGTGTCTGTGTGCTAGTGCTGTGTCAGTGATGTGTCCGTTGTATGTGAAGTGAGTGAGGCCTGAGGGGTGTTGAGGTTCCTGGTTGGTAGGGTGGTGGCGGTGGTGGTGGGTGGCAGGGTGGGGTGGGTGCTGATAGGCGAGAGTTGGGATGACTGGTGGTGCTTGGACACGTCCTTTTGCCTTTGGACGACAAAACTGCCTTCTGATCTGCTGTTCTCCTCCTTACTTTTCCCGTTCACATGCTACTGAAGGACTTCTCTTGGCAAGCTTTTGCTGTCAACCTCTTGCTGTCCACCGACCTGCCCATCTGCTGCTATCCAACGACCTGACCACTGACCTGTCTACCTCCTTCTGCTGTGCACCTCCTACTCTCCACTGGCCTGTCCATCTCCTGCTGTCCACCGACCTGTCCACTTCTCTCTGATGTCCACTGACCTGTCCACTTCTCTCTGATGTCCACTGACCTGTCTACCTCCTGTTGTGCACCTCCTACCGCCCACTGACCTGTCCACTTCATTTTGCTGTCTACCTCCTGCTGTTCACTGACCTGTCCACCTCCTTCTGCTGTCCACCGAAGGCTACCACGGTGCGAATGGCCGATATGGCTTCGGCTGCCACGTCGCCTGCCTTACTGTAGCCGGCCGCCGCCCGCTGCATGAACATCGACTGCACCTGTGTGCCAAACACACACAGTGCTATACATCCACACGTAACCAACAACTAATGCGTGTCGGAAACACCACAATCGCACACGTGATGGTCAAACGTGTCATTACTACACATGGACATTCCCAAGTTGATCTTCTCGGCGAACGTCCATCGATGATCTCCAATGATCTCCAGCGTCCTAGATTAAACGCGTTCGCGTGTTGACAACGCAGGTGAATGACATGACAACTTGCGCTTGTTTTTGTGAGGAGCACAATGGAGGGAAGTTGGCAGACTGAAGTGCATCACATCACACACGTGATCACGGCTTGAGAAGTCGATGCCGCTGCGTGGTTTGGTCGGTTACAATTATTTTCACCATAAATTGGGTTGGTTGGTTATTGGTTTTACGACACATCAACCGCTGAGTCATGTAGCGTCGCCAATCTCTCTCGCCGATTGGCCGCGGGCGAAGAGTAGCGACAGGTGAGACCCGAACACACAACCTTTCGATTGTGAGACTGGCAACTTACCCCTAGACTACTCTTCCATACCATCAATTGGGCGAAGTGCCTACAACTTCCATGCGTTCGATGCCTCATCCAGTTTTTGTTTTCCATTGAGTCTTTCAGGGATGCCTGTTCCAACTTGTGCCAGCACCAGCAATATTCTTTCATAATGTAAACACATGCTCCACAGTTCGAGAGCGTAGAAGTTTTCAATTGTTGTAACTTGGTTTAACACTGTTATGTATCCATACTGACTTTAAAATGTCAATTTAAGGACTTCATGAACATTAGCTTGAAGGGAACTAAACACGATTTTTTTAATCGCCGAGTTCAGAAACAGCTACCTTATGGGCATAAGTGAAGCTAGGTGCTAACGGGTAGTTCTTGAACACCATCTCGATATTTTTTTCGAGTGCGGAACGATTCGAATATTTTTTACTGTCTTTTTCTGTTAGCACTCTGATGAGAACCAAAGAAGGTGATTCTGCAACTGAAAGCTTAACATTGCTTTTCGAATATAAACCGGCTTTTGCCGGTTGAAACCAGCTTCACCCACCAGCGTGGCCAAAACCAGCACTGGCCAGCTTTTGCCAACCCAAACATGACCCGGTCAGTACTTTTTGCCACAATCTGCGATCTCAGATTACGCACCAGCACGCAAATCAAACAAAACCAACCTCGAGACCAACTTACGCACACTTTGACCACTCCATCTCACCACTGCACCAACTTACCATCTTCGAGTTCGGAACACATCAGACAATCAACTCGGCACCCCGACAGACAATCAGACAATCGGTACGTAAGGAACTGCGTCTGAGCAAAAAACGGCAACAAAGAAATCACATATTCGTCCACACCGTTAGACGCCGCACGCTTGATCATGCAGACCCCGGGGCCCGAACAGAACAGCGGCGCGCTAAGGCACCAACCGAACGAATGGTGACAGGAGCGCTAAACAGGACGACGTCGATGTCGACAGGACGACGTCGATGCCGACAGGACGACGTCGATGCCGATAGGACAGTCGTGGCTGTAACTATCCCGTTGATGCTTGTCTTACTGGTAAGCATCACGTGGGTACTATCACCAGCGAGGGCTGGGACCGAGCGAGTCCACTCCCGTGTGCATACTGCAGAAGACCATCCGAGCGACCCGGCTCTGCCCGACCGTCACGCTTTTGCAAACTGAACACAACATTTACTAGTGATTCAAGTCCTACTTTCTTCATTTATACTTAAACCTGGTCCTTTGTCATTTTTTTGGGGAGGGGCGGTAGTGTTTCTCACCTCAATATTCTCTTTCAAGAATTCTCAATATTCTCTTTTCAATATTCTCTTTCTCTTTTTACCTAAAAACAAGGCTTCAATGACGGAACTCATTGAATGACGGAACTCCGATTGTGTCAGTCCGATGGAGTGTGCCGCGCTGAACGGTTGTATATGACATACACTGATCGGGAAGGCTGCGAGACAAAAGGGATCGCGGCACAGCTTGCCACCTATGCTAAGTTGACAACTCGGCATACTGCGTCTACGTTTGTGACACGTACTCCATATTCGGCAGATGGGCCCGTATTAAGCAAGATTGTAGCCAATTTCGACTGAAGTGGACTGTTTTTTTTTGTGTCAGTGCACAGTGAACATGTGCCAGAAGAAGGCACTATCTACACGATCTGGCTCCACTGCCATCGAGCACGCGTTCCAAATTTAAACGCACTGCGCTGAATTGTCGCCATAAGTTTTACTTAATTCTGAGGCTCTTGGACTTGCACGAAAATTGAATGTACTAAGGTGCCTGCCTTTACAGACCGCTAATAGAGTGCAGAGTGTAGAGTGTAGTGTCCGGCCAGTCCCCAACTGTCATGTCGCTGGATGGTGTCCGTCTATATTTCCCGTATCGTTCCCTCGCTCGTCCAGCGCCTCCAACGACGCCTCATACCGGCAGACAACGCACCGAACACAGATGCGACGACCACCCGGCGTGACCGTCTATCAGTGGCATCTAACCCAGCACGAGCCGCGGCAGCGGCAACACACCGGCAGCAGCGGCAGCACCACACCGACCGGGGTCGGAAATGCTGGGCACTTCTGAACTACGCTCCGGAGAACAAAAGTAGTCGCATGGTCCACTGCTGCACGCCACCAACCGACTGGCCTGCTCGTTCACGTGGCAGGGAGCTGTGCGGCGATCGACCAAGGTCGTTCGGTCGACTTTGCCCGCAACGTGAAAGAAGGGCATATGCGCCCACTCGCCACCTCTGGAGAGGGCGTCAAAAACAGCCGGGTGTTTCCAACGCCGACACCGACAGCAGCAGCACCACACCGCCAGCAGCGGCACCACACTGGCAGCAGCAGCACCACCACACCGGTAGCAGCAGCAGCAATACACAGACAGCAGCAGCGGCACCACCACACTGGCAGCAGCAGCGGCACCACACTGGCAGCAGCAGCGGCACCACACTGGCAGCAGCAGCAGCACCACACTGGCAGCAGCAGCAGCATCACACCGGCAGCAGCAGCAGCATCACACCGGCAGCAGCAGCAGCAATACACAGACAGCAGCAGCGGCACCACCACACTGGCAGCAGCAGCACCACCACACTGGCAGCAGCAGCGGCACCACACTGGCAGCAGCAGCGGCACCACACTGGCAGCAGCAGCGGCACCACACCGGCAGCAGCAGCGGCACCACACTGGCAGCAGCAGCGGCACCACACTGGCAGCAGCAGCAGCATCACACCGGCAGCGGCAGCAGCAGCAATACACAGACAGCAGCGGCGGCACCACACGGCGCCCACGTACCTTGGCGATGGCGGCCAGGATGGCTCCCAGCACGGGCACCGCCGTCAGGATGACCAGCGTCAGCTGCCAGCCGTGGTAGAACGCGTTGCACATGCTCACCACGAACACGGACACCATGAACACGTAGATGCCGAGCTTGTCGTCGATGCCGGCCTGTACTTTGGCCAGGTCCCTGCGGGCACAGGGGAGCGTCAGGTCCCTGCGGTCACAGGGGGGCGTCAGGTCCCTGCGGTCACAGGGGGCGTCATGTCCCTGCGGGCACAGGGGAGCGTCAGGTCCCTGCGGGCACAGGGGAGCGTCAGGTCCCTGCGGGCACAGGGGAGCGTCAGGTCCCTGCGGGCACAGGGGAGCGTCAGGTCCCTGCGGTCACAGGGGGGGGCGTCATGTCCCTGCGGGCACAGGGGAGCGTCAGGTCCCTGCGGTCACAGGGGGAGAGGGGCCTCATGTTTCTGCGGGCATAGGGGGAGCGTCTGGTCCCTGTCAAGCACGGACGGGTCATGGCTCTGTGAGCACACAGGATGGCCAGGTCATTGCCCAGCACACAACAGTCAAGCTCCTGCGGGAGGTGTTACAGGGACTGAGTGGATGAAAAATAGCAACACAAGGGCACTGAGTGCATACTCATGCTACTTCAACATGGCGTCTTTACAGAAGATTACGTGTTATGCAAATCAGCTGCAATTACATCAAGTCATTGTTTTCCCAATGTCTTATGATTGAGTGCCATGTTCGCCTACCAATAAAAATAACATTTAAAATTAATTGCACTTTCCACCCACAAATCCAGTCACTGCTGTTCCCACGATGGGCTGCAGATTTCACTGCAAACTAGTAAACGTCCGACCATCGCCAGGAGGCAGATGTGGTGGGACACTCACTCTGTGGCACGTGTGGCGAAGTCGCCCGTACCGCTGGTCTCGAACCAGGCAATCTCCTGACGCAGCACCGCCTCCAGAAACAGGCCGCGAATCCGCTTTATCTGCGCAAACGGCGACACTGCTATATGCACTACATAGACATACGGACCGCGGAGTCCCTTACCTGGGGATATATGACAACGGCGGAAACAGCGACGCTGCCCTGTGCACTACACAGGCATACATACCGCGGAGTCCTTTACCTGGGAATATATGACAACGGCGGAAACGGCGACGCTGCCCTGTGCACTATATATACACGTAGAGGCAGTGAAGCCTGGGGACAGATGACAACAATACACTGTTCACCAGAGAGGAGCAGGCCCATAATCTGTGAAGCCTGGAGACAGATGACAACAACACACTGCTCACCAGATAGGAACAGACCAGAATCTGCTTCACCTAAGGAAGGGTCGTAGCGTGTGGCGCAGTATGCAGACAGCATGTCGCCGATCTACTTAACGTGAGGAAGGATTACAGCACAACATCTGGACAGCAACAGCATAGACCGAAAATCTGTCTAATCTGGAGACGAATGGTCCGGCAGACCGGAGACAATATGAGGAGGGCACGCTGTGTCAGGTCCAACTGCGGCCATGCTGATCAGGCCAGACCAGCTTCCCATCCCACTGATTCTCACCGCGAGTCGAACAATCACACTCGGGCAGAAAAACACACCGCACCGGAACACTCGTCACACTGAGCTATCTGGCTAAATAATCGGCCAGAGAAACAATGAAATTGAACCCTATCATTTTGGACGGAACAGCTAGAATAAGACGTGAGAATGGAATACTGAAATGCGCCCGAAGATAAACGCCATACTTGGACATAAGACTAAACACGCACCCAAGCACACAGACAATGGTGCCAAACATAAAGACAACCTGCAGGTGCTAACGCCTACAGACCTCAATTCAACTGCAGACCTTGGCATCACCTGAGCGCACCACCTGTCGTGTTGTGGGCAGGCTGACCTCAGCACATTGACCCGGCACCAGTGACCTGTCGGCACCAGTGACCTGTCGGCAGTGCAGCACCGACCTGCCGGGCGGACGAGTAGTCGAGGCAGAAGACGAAGAGCGCGGCGAACACAGCCTGGAAGGTGCCCGCCACGCAGCTTCCCACCAGGAACACGGTCACGTGCTGGGAGAAGGCGCCGGCGCCGGGATCAGCGGGCAGCAGCAGCTCCAGTGGCCGGGTCCTGCAAACACCTCACAACAGGCACCGTCAACACCGCACAGCAGGCACCGTCAACATCGCACAACAGGCACGCCAACACCACACAACAGGCACCGTCAACACGGCACGGACAGACACTGTCAACACCGCACAGCAGGCACCGTCAACACCGCACAACAGGCACTGTCAACGTCGCACAACAGGCACAGTCAGCATCGTTTGTTTGTTTATTGGGTGGTTCACGACGCACTTTATGCACATTCACGGCTAATGGCGCCGCCCACACTGTTTCGCCGGTGGGCCGCGGGATTGGGAAATGTCCCGAGTGGTGCGAGTGTTGAACCCGGAACGTCTGGTACCTAGAGCTCAACACCTTAACCACTCGGCCATTTCCGTCCCATGTCAGCATCGTACAACAGGCACCGTAAACACCACACAACAGGCTCAGTCAACACCGCACAACAGGCACCGTCAACACCGCACAACAGGCACCGTCAACACCGCACAACAGGCACCGTCAACACCGCACAACAGGCACCGTCAACTCACAACAGACACCGTCAACGCCACACAACAGGCACCGTCAACACCACACAGCAGGCACCGTCAACACCGCACAAGAGGCACCGTCAACTCACAACAGACACCGTCAACGCCACACAACAGGCACCGTCAACACCGCACAAGAGGCACCGTCAACACCACACAAGAGACATCGTCAACACCACATAGCATGAACCATCAACACCACACCAGAGGCACCGTCAATACCACACAACAGGCACCATCAACACCGCACAACAGGCACCGTCAACACCGCACAAGAGGCACCTTCAACACCACACAAGAGACATCGTCAACACCACATAGCATGAACCATCAACACCACACCAGAGGCACCGTCAATACCACACAACAGGCACCATCAACACCGCACAACAGGCACCGTCCACACCACACAACAGGCACCGCTAACACGGCACAATAGACACGTCAACATCGCATAACAGGCGCCGCGAACATCGCATAACAGGCACCGTCAACACCCCGTCAACAGGCACCGTCAGCACCGCACAACAGGCATCGTCAACACCGCCAAACAGACACGTCAACACCGCCCAAATAGACAGGTTAATACAGCACCACAGATGCAATGGGATCAAACAACATTACTGCATGACCAACACGTCATCAGCTGCAGCACCATGAAATTCTGACATTTGAGTGGAGACCTGCACTTAAGGACTATTGTTCCTGACATCACGTTTTCTTTTTGACATCACTAAGTGACATTTTTTGCTTCTATTTGTGCTGCATGCTATGAGTGGGGTTTGCGTTTTTAAAGGTGTTTAAGGCTTCTGGCAGCAGCACTGCCGACTGGCAAAGGCACTACTGATGATACACTACTGACATCAACACCATCATCAAACAATCAAGACTTATCAATAGGCACTATCCATACACATTTGCACATTTTTTTAAAAAAAAATTGATTTTCTTACATCATCCTCCTACCCCTACACCACTCTACAAAAAAAATCCATTTTAGGATGCTGATCCAGTGCATCACCTGTCAGATCTCTACCGCAGAAATCAACCAACCTGCATCAGTACCAACCGCCAGAACCCAGATCACACCTTTGACTATAGACATAGGCGGGCAACGATGCTAATTAACATCTTTGGTAAATGAACAAATGAATCGCAACAGGAAACAGAGTTAACCGCACCTGCGTTGCGTTCATGGCGACACCAAGCACTCAAAAATAAACACCAAACACGCGTACGGTGCCAAAATGAATAGCCACTCCAACGCTTACATCGATATCAACATTGAACCTCATCAGTGGAGTTGTCAGGGTCTCCGCAGCGGCGGTATACCTACACGCGCCGTACCGGGCATGCACGGTACAGTCGCGGGACTTACCTGCGCAGTGGCGACTTACACGGTGTGGTTAGGTGTACACGCGCGTGGTAGGGGGCATACGCGGGGGAGGGTTGTATAAGCAGTTGGGACTTACACGGTGTGGTTAGGTGTACACGCGCGTGGTAGGGGGCATACGCGGGGGAGGGTTGTATAAGCAGTTGGGACTTACACGGTGCGGTTAAACCTACTGGTGCCGCCCGATACCGTACGGGGCATCAGAGGTGCGGTTGGGATGCCTACAGGTGCTGAGCGAGACTTAAAGTTCGGTTTGAAAGTGGCAGGGTGCTGCGTAAGACGCACACGATGCGGTTGGTAGCGGAGACTGACACGTGCTGCTGGAAACATGGAGCGGGTGGCGGTAGTGCCGCGTAACACGTACACGGTGCGGTTGGGAGTGGTGGCGGCAATGCCGCGTAACACGTACACGGTGCGGTTGGGAGCGGTGGCGGTAGTGCCGCGTAACACGTACACGGTGCGGTTGGGAGTGGGTAGCGGCAATGCCGCGTAACACGTACACGGTGCGGTTGGGAGCGGGTGGTGGTAGTGCCGCGTAACACGTACACGGTGCGGTTGGGAGCGGGTGGCGGTAGTGCCGCGTAACACGTACACGGTGCGGTTGGGAGTGGGTAGCGGCAATGCCGCGTAACACGTACACGGTGCGGTTGGGAGCGGGTGGTGGTAGTGCCGCGTAACACGTACACGGTGCGGTTGGGAGTGGGTGGCGGTAGTGCCGCGTAACACGTACACGGTGCGGTTGGGAGTGGGTGGCGGTAGTGCCGCGTAACACGTACACGGTGCGGTTGGGAGCGGGTGGCGGTAGTGCCGCGTAACACGTACACGGTGCGGTTGGAAGTGGGCAACGGCAATGCCACGTAACACGTACACGGTGCGGTTCGCGGCTGCGGTGGCGTTCAGCTGGGTGGCCGCGTGGAAGCCGACGAAGGCGTTGGTGAGCAGGCCGAGCAGCACCACCATGGCCGGCAGGCACAGCGACGACACGACGGCACACGCCAGCCCGCCGGCCACCAGCGCTCGGTCCAGCCGGTCCGCGTAACGGAACTGGCGGTACAACGGCGGTGTCACGGGGCTGGGGGACACAGCGGCGGTGTCACGGGGCTGGGGAACACAGCAGCGGTGTCACGGGGCTGGGGGACACAGCAGCGGTGTCACGGGGCTGGGGGACACAGCAGCGGTGTCACGGGGCTGGGAATACAGCAGCGGTGTCACGGGGCTGGGGGACACAGCGGCGGTGTCACGGGGCTGGGGAACACAGCAGCGGTGTCACGGGGCTGGGGGACACAGCAGCGGTGTCACGGGGCTGGGGGACACAGGGGCAGTGTAGCGAACTGGGGTGCAGTGACAATGAACACTGTAAAAAGTGTATTCACTTTGTACACTTCAGCACTTCAACAAATATACCAGCGTCTATAACTCGATTATGCCGTGCTACAAACGACTTAATAATGCTTGCAATACCGCAACAATGAATTACACTTACACCGCGATAGCACAACGTAGTTCCCGCACTGTCGTGCAATCTTACGCCCGATACAAGCGCATACTCGCTGTGTAACACGGTGTGACCGAGTTTGGGATAAAGGTGAAAGGGGAAGGGAAAATGAAAAAAAAAAAAAAAAAAAAAAAAAAGGGAAAGGAAAGAAAAAAAAAAAAAAAAAAAAAAAAAAAAAAAAAAAAAAAAAAATAAAAACAAAAAAAAAAAAAAAAAAAAAAGGAAAAGGAAGAAAAAAAAAAAAAAAAAAAAAAGTCTATCAAACGCCCTTCCCGATCTAAACTTGATCCATATCGAGCGACTAAACAATATTTCAGGTGTCTTATGCTGACAGTCATTAGCGTCTGCAACAACTAGTAATTACATAGACTAGATGTCACCACTGTGCAATGTAATTCACATATTGGGCTTTCATATGGCAATATGCGAACCAGTGAGTGGTGCGTGGATGGAATCCTTCTGTCACATCAAATAGTTATGGGGAAGGCTACCTGTCACAAAATGTTCGAAATGAACATGAAGGGTAAAATCACTACACCCACCAAGAATGAAGTAAATTACAATTGTTAACTGCAACATGCAAATATAACTAAGAAATACATCATGCAAGAGACTACTCACCAGCTGCAGATATGATATCGAAGCAGGTGCGTCATCGACAGCCGTTTTTCCGAATCTGAAACCAGTTTGTTTGCAGTCATGCCAATTGACATTTTAATAAATATACATACATACATATATGCATACATACATATATACACCCATACATACATATACATAAATGCATACATGCATACATACATACATACATATATATATATATATATACATGTGTTTCAACAAGTGATGCATTAATTTCAAATTATCTACACTACCTGAGATCATGCTGATGGTTAAGTAAAAGCTGATTAACTCATTGATTGATTGATTATTGGGGTTTTAGGGTGCATGAATCCAACTGGGCTATATTGCATGAAAAAAAACTATTTAAGGAACATATAAATTGAAACACAAATAAATTTGAGAGGTGTAGACAAAAGAACAAAATTCATATAACTTATGATCAGGGTTGGGAATACTATGCTATGCTCGATGGTCTCTCTTGAAAACAAAAATAGCCAGATTAATCTCTTCTTGCATGCTACCACCAGATCAGCCTGCTGCTTAACACAAACTGGGCAGCACATATCAATTAACACATGTAAGCACACCCACTTTGTCAACTCCACATGTTCAGCTGGTGTAGGGCTTGAGCTTTCCTTATTTTGTTCATGGCCGGATGGACCAGTTTTTATATTACTATTCCCATTGAAAACTTCTTCTTTGGGTGCCATAATTTGTACTCTTGAATGCTATGCCTGAAGAATTCACCATCAGACCAGCATTGGATAGGTCACAAAATCTGGAAAGTATAACATAAAGTCAAGAAATATCAATCAAACTATACTTGGGATGTTCTACACCATATAATTTCTAGGTAACGGTTCACCTGACATCACACCTCCAACCTCACAACCTGGTGTATGTCAGGCCAGCCCCAGACACTTCTGACATGCTGATGGCATTACACATCCAAATGACATCATTGCCAACATACATAGGCATGAGTCAATGGAACCCAGCATCTGTAGGTGTAGGAAGGTGAGAACTAAGATAGGTATGTAAGTGTGGGCTCGGATCACCAAGCATAGGCATGGAGGTGTAGGCTGATACAACTGAACATGGCTAGGTATGTAGGTGCAGGCTGATACAACCAAACATCTGTAGGCATCAGTAGGTGGATGTCATACTGCAAATTATGGCAAATGGCTCAATGAGGCACACCATCAGAGGAAAAGTTTGCACCAAAGTGCACCAGGAGGGAAAAAATCAACACTGGGAAGTTGGATATGTGCAACAAGTGCCAAAAAAGCATGAGGTAAGAAAATCAAGAGGCAGAAGGCCTGTTCTACATAAACACATCAAATCAACACAAAAATGCACAAACATGATTAAAGCACAAACAACCTCCAGCACTTCCCACCCCTCTATTTTAAACTGCATGTGATGCTGAACTGAATTTAGCAACAGGGATTTGTTTTGCATGTTAGACAAATTTGGCCACTACCAACCAATACAAATATGTCACACTGCTTATTTTTACACTTTTCTCCAATTGTTGTGATATTCTTCTTGTGATTCTTAGTTATCGTGAAGTTGAAGTATTGGTGGATTATTGGCCTGCCTGCATCAGGTACCTGTCCCACACAAATTGCTGCACCAGCCACACAGCTGGATGACTTCCCCACTGATGGGACCTCTCCAAAAGTGCCATACTTTGCAGTCCAACCTAACAGATGCAACCCAACATCTATAGATGTAGGGCAACATGCTGAAGATCCATACACATAGGCAGATAATATGCATCTGGACATGACTCAGTGACATCATCAATGGTATACTCCTTGTATGTGTTCCATTTATGGTAAATATGTGCATTAAGGTGTTTCATGAATTTGTGAAATTTATAATTCCAATGCAATACTTATGAATGTGACTAAGATGATGGGATCACTCATTTTCTGTGCAAATGCTTACTTTTCAGGTTGTGAGCAAGATAACACCAAAAAAGGCTTTAGGTAACATCATGAAAATAAATTTTAAAATACAAATTAAATGCTACATAACCTAGCCTAACCTGTTGGAAAAATTAAAGATAAAAAATTAAAGAAATATATTTTCTGATAATGTTCAAAATAAAAAACCCAACCCAACATACAGCTTTTGAAGAAAAGACAATTTACACCATTTTGTAAATTTTTAAAGGAGATTTCCTGCGAAAAAATTCCAAACTTAAAAACCTAAACTAATATAATCCAACCAACCCATTTGTTTGCTTTATGGAGGCAAATGTGTGAAAAGTCTTGTTACCACCATAAAGCACAATAAGGTATTCTTCAAGTATTACCCCTCATGCTTCCTTTATCTCAACCATGTATCCAAGCCGTCATCAGCTGACTGCCAGTCAGCGGTTGGTGACGTCACTCAAACGTACCGAGACACACCACCAGCTGGGTGCACTGAATGACCCAAGGGTGTCACCAGGAATATTTATAAGGGTTAGGTTAGGTTAGGTTAGGTTTTCACCATCATGAAATAGAATCTGCACACCTTCCCCATAGCAGGAAATTCCTTGTGCTGTATCTAAAGTGCCATCTCGACCACTACCCATCAAAGGAAAATATCCTGTGAAACCCTGAATATATACCTTCACAACTGCTTCATAGACATAAATTTGTCTGACACCCATGGATGAGCACCAATCGACCCCCTATAAATATTCCTGGTGATGCCCTGGGGCCATTCAGTGCACTCAGCTGGAGGCACTGGTGGATCTAGTCCACCGGTTTGGGGGGGCAACTTTCCGTTTTTGGCGTCAGTCTCCCCTCCCCCTCCCCCAATGGCATACCTAGGAATTGCATCAGGGGAGGGGTCAAACGGATTTGGAGGGTGCCCAATCTCCCACTATTTTTGGTTAAAAGCACCAGATTTTGACCACTATTTGGCAAAGGGGCCCATTTAAAAAATAATAATAAAAATAAAAATAAAATAAACAATAAAATAATAATTGACAACATGTGTAGGGGCCAGAGGTTACATCCACCATTTCTATGTTACCAGATTTGTGTTCTTGTTTACCAAAACGTTCACGTTCAACGTCTTGTACCACGTCAACGTTCATGCATGTGGACACTGGCGGATCCGATTTTGTCAACTCTTGCTGTAAGCAGAACTTGAGCAGCATGGAACCCTCAATGTGTGTCAGAATCTACTATGCTACTATACTGGCTTCCAAACAATTATATACCAAATCCTTTAAAATTGGTGATTCTTTCATCCAGATGCTATTTTTTAACCTCGGCAAAGGTTACTGCATTTGAATTTAGTTGACTTCTGTTGGTTTCAGGGGGCCAAAAGACACAATGCCCCCCCCCCATTTTAAGAGCTTCGCAGGGGCCATGGCCAGAATGGCCCCTCCTTGGATCTGCCAGTGGCTGGAGGTGTCTGTATGCTTGAGTAACATCACCAACAGCTGACTGGCAGTCAGCTGACAGTGACTTGGATGCATTGTTGATATAAAGTGTGAGGGGTAATACTTGAAGATTACTGCACAATAATACCCCATTTACCTTGCCTGGTGCAGCATACTACTTGGCTGCAAGACAGAGATATGCTGCAGATGCCAGACAGACTGCTACAGATTTCTAGACTTCTGAACTGAATCTGGCAAGCCAAACCAATTTATAATGAGCTATGATACAGCAGCAAATGTTGATGTTGGCACAAAGCAAATGTTTGGATTTTGCTCTTAATTGGCACACAAATTAAAATACAATAACACACACACGTCCATATACTGCACATTCCTGTTTAAACAAGCACGGATAAGTATTGCATCAACGTAGATAGTTACGTTACCTCAATGACCTTGGATGAAGAGAGCACAAACCTCCAGTTCAAGTTGATTCCTACCACTTCAGAAGGGAAAATGTTCAAAATATTCGCTGCATAGGAGTACGGAAGTGGACTCACATGAACTGGCCAAATCAGCGGAGTCAGTAGCTTCCTGTGCGACCTCCATTACAAGCCGTCCACCGATCTCGCAACTCAGCATGATTTCCTGTTTACTTTCACAAACTGAAACCACACCGATCCCACCACATCGAACACCAATCCCAGTAAATCCGTTATTCGTCTTTGCTGAGCTATATTTGCCTGTATTATTGCTGTTCCTGGTTCATGAAATCCTGATAGCATTGTAAAAATACCATATAATTAGATTACTTTGTACGCTTTATATATTTATTGCATGAAAAAATATTTCTCAATTTCTTAAAAGAAAAAGTAATCACAGACTGTTTTTCGCCTAATATGTCAAGGGTTATCATGAACTAATATCCAAGCAGACAGCTTTACTATCACGTGACAGCCGTTCTTTAATATACTCTGTGTCAGCCCTTTGCACCAAAATAGCGAGTGACCTTTGCATGGTTCTCATGTAAAGGACCTTGGTTCTCATAGTTTTTCGGGCACTTCGCACAAACCTTTGCGAGGTGATCAAGATATCTTTGCTTTGAGGTGGAAATATCGAGAAGGGAATTAATTGTACAGAGGTCAGACATTTTAAGTCTTTGATTTGATGTCAGTATTTTTAAGAGCGATGAGGTCAGAAAGGGCCGTTAAGGTGTAGTGACTTGTGTACGCGAACGGGAATATATAAAGAACAATGCTTCATTTGCGTTAAACTCGGCCAAACTAAGGTTGGAATTCCGCAAAAAGACGGAAAGTCCATGTTAATAGGTAAACGTGTGCTTTGAGGTGTTTTATGAATTCTTGGCGGCCGGCCGCCGGTGCAGCTGGTGCAGCGATTGGTGCTGCGACGGTTGCCTGGTGCGGGCGGGCTGATAACCCACCGTTGACACTTCACACACATCAAAAGTACAACAATTAAATAGCTCAAAAATAAACCAAACCGAGTACCCAACATTTGATCCCAGTTGATATCCGCCAAATTTATTCCCGCGCAAAAATTCCCTTCTGCCAAATTCAGTTCAGCATCCCATGCGGTTTTAAATAGTGGTATTGCAGTTTAAGGCAACCACGAGACAAGTCTTACACACATTTTACCTCCATGAAGCATACAAAGGGGTTAGGGTTGGTTAAGTTAGGTCAGGTTAGACTTTTGTTGTAAGTTATACACATTTTCGATACTTTTTTTTAAAAAATTTGTAATTGGTTTTTTCTTCAAAAACAGTTCAGACTAGCTCAGGCTAGGCTAGGTTACGTTAGGTTTCTTAATCTGATATTTTGTAAAGAAAAAATGCGTGGAAACTTTCCATGAAGGATTTGCTTTCCTTCATGGAAGGTTAGGTTATGTTGCATTTTTTTCTTTATTTTAGGCATTCTTGTATGATATTAACTGCAAATCCAAGCCACTTTTTGATGTTATTTTGACTCCCAACCGAAAGGAGTGCATTTGCAAAAGAAATGAGTGGTCACATGTCCAGGGGTGTCGATTTTTTAAAAACATTGGGGGGGCCGAAGTGCCAACGCACTAGACCCCCCCCCCCCCCAAAAAAAAACTCATCGGATTTAGCCCACTATATTTTCAGATCTCAGAAATTCTGATTTTTTATTCGACGATGTGTATGTTTATGTTTATTAAGCATCCTCACCAACGGGGAAAATCGTCCAATAACTGGTGAAGTCACATAATTAAAAGAGCAGTGTTCAGTACATGTCAACGTAACAACTCTTGGTTGGTTATTGGTTCCACGACACGTCGACCGTTGTGTCATATAGTGTCACCAATCTCTCACGCCGATTGGTCGCGGGCGAAGAGTAGCGACAGGTGAGACTCGAACTCACCAACATAACAACTCTGAGTAATAGCATGCGACTGCAGTGCCATATAGTGGGCTCGGATCTATCGTCACCTTCACCGTCGCCGTCACTGTTACCCTCCTCCTCACTCCACACACCAACAAACACACACCGGCTTAAATAAAAATACTTCAGCGATCAGATGCAGGCTAAAACACACCGGCATTGATGAAGCATCAGAGCACAGCAGACCTGAACGGTGATGACGATGGGTGAAAGTATTTCCTTGGTGCCTAACGTTAGGGAGGGGAATTTTTCCCTTTAGTACGCCACTGCGGCTGCTCAACGTGTTTTTTTCCGCAGATTGCACGATCGAGAGTAGAAAGGCCCTTCGGATAATTTTCTTTCGGGACCCATTCTTAATTTTTCGGTGCTCTGGTCAATTCGATGGAGTCTCCTTGTGGTTTTTGTGGTGAAGTCTATTTTTATAAGCCCCCTGCAGGCTATTTTTGGAACCCGGTACGATTCTTCTGGCTCTCGGTGCGTTTTTTCCGGTGCCTAAACAGGTTTCTTTTCCGGCGTCCGACGACTTCTTATTTTGTGGATCTTTGACGCAATTTTTCCGTCCGCAAGGTGACATTCCGGGTATATATTGGTACTTGGGAAGCCAGCTGCAACTTGTGGGGCTCCGGCACGACGTTTTGGCCCCAGTGAGATTTTCAAGAGAAGCGGCGTGAATTTTGTTTCCTCTAAGTGCGATTTTTTGGGGCCCCGTCGTCACTTGTTGGGATCCCTTGCGTTGGCTACGACACGTTTGTGGGGGCCCAACAAGTTTTGTGGGCTTTTGGAGCTATTGTTGAGATCCCAGATTGATTTTCCGTGTTCGGACTGTTTTTCATTTACCCGGCTTCATTTGTTGGGTGATCTCAACGAGACTTTTAGAGCCCCGGTGGGACCTGTCAGGCCTCTGGCGTGATTTTCAGGGGCCCGGGTGATAATTCTTAGTACCCCAGTCTCGGCGTGATTTTCAGGAGGCCCCGGCCCGACCGTTTGTGGCCCCCGCCGTGATTTTCTTGAATCCCGGCACGACTTGTTTGCGGCCCCAACGTGATTTTCAGGAGCCCAGGTGCAAATTTTTGAGGCCCCAGCGTCATTATCGGGGCCCCTGCGCTACGTTTGGGGGCCCCCAAAGTGATTTTTCTGAGCCCCGGTGCGAGTTTTGGTGGACCGAGTGAAATTTTTAGGGAGCATAGCGCATTTTTTTCCTAAGCACGGCGGATTCTTGGGGCCCCACAACCTATCAGGAGGGGGGGGGGGGGGTTGAGGCAACTGCCCACAATTCCCCCTCCCCATTCGGTATGTCACTGTGCCATGCAATGATGCAACATAAGAATCCAGGAATAGTTCATCTGTTTCATCACTCACATGTGATTTCAACTCCCCAGTTATCCAGACAGTTTGAGGAAAGTCAAAGATCTGCTACATGGATCAGCAAGGATGGATTGTAAGGCAACATGGATACCATGGAATTCCGGTCACAGTAGTTATGCTGCAATACATACCTTCTTCAACAGACTGCTTTGGAGATGGATGAGTTCCTGAAGTTTGGTCAGGGTTGGAGTTGGAGGTGGATGGAGCAACACTGTGAAGGACATAACATATGGTTCAAGAGACTTGTTTCCTTTAACAATACAGGGGATGAAGTAACATTTTCATTGACTTCTATGGTTTTCATTGGCTTCATTGACTTCTATGGTGTCCGGAGTAAGTAGGACAATCGAGATGGGTTTCTGTTATATGCATTGTAGAAGCAATGTTATAATGTAGCTTTTATACCCCAGTGAGAATGGTATGGATTCACTCATAAGTGAATTTGCAAACATACTGATATATCAGTTAACAACAATGCAGGGAGCTATGTGATCAACATGGTCTGTGCCCTAAAGCCCAAATAACTAGGTAACAATGCAGGGAATCTGCTGCATAACAGTTTGACCATAAATTAGCCATGATATATGGCATCATACTTCCCATGCTATTTAGAATAGTGAGCTATATTTTGTGTACAAACATCAGGACATTAGAAATGTTAATTAACGTTACACACATCAGTTCCTAACAAGTGTCAGCAATACATTTCCTTCATGTGCTTTAAACATGATTCAAGAAAGCACTGTCATCGATTTTAAACTTGCAAAAAGAGTGGGCCGCCTGGCATTTTGAGTGCTATTTGAGTGAATTTGCTCTCTTGTTAGTGAACTGACCACTTATTGAGATATAAGTACTTTTACTTTGCCTGCTTTCATCATGAAAATTTGTCATGTTCCAATACATCAGAAATCATCAGAATAACTTCTTGTCCACAATCCGGTGTATGCATTTCTATGAATTTCTCATATTTTTAACACAAATGATGTAGATCTGATCTGCAAATTTATAACTCAGAAAATGTTATCAGCACAGGATTCCATTCCTGAAAATATAGTACTTTCAACATGTTATTGTTCTTTGTGAAGCAATAAGTGCAATGCTCTCATGCAGCATGCAGATGGAGGTTCATCACGTGCACCAGGTAGCACAAAAAGACATTATTGCAGTCTAAGGTAACCACAAGACAGGTTTTACACCCATTTTACCTCCACGAATCATTCAAAGGAGCTAGGTTTTGCCTAGTTGCGTTAGGCTCGGCTTTTGTTGTAAGTTAGTAAATACAAAAAAGTCTTCAAAAACGGTTCAAGCTAGATTAAGTTATGTTAGAGTTTTTAAGTTGAAAATGCTTGAGAACAATTTTTTTTGTTTTGGGGGGAGGGGGAAATTGGGCATAAAAATAATCATTTCTTGCATGGAAGTCTAGGCTAGGTTAGGTTAGGTTATGCTACATGTTTTTTTTTATCTGAACATTATTTTTCATCCTATATTACTCAAATCCAAGCCCCCTTTTCCATGTTATTTTTCCTCACAATTGAAAAGCGTGCATCTGCAGAGGAAATGAGCGGTTACATCATGTTCAGCACATTAACAAACACTGCATTAAAAAAAGAAATTCAAAGAAGTCAGAGAGTACCATGAGCTGAAAAATTACCCAAAAAGCCAGGTATTATCACAGTTTAAGGTAACCACAAGACAAGTTTTACACACATTTTACCTCCATGAAGCATACAAAGGGTTTGTCAGGTTAGGTTAGGCTTTTGTTGTAAGTTATAAAAAGAATCATTTGTTGGTAAATAATTTTTGTTAATTATTTTTCTACAAAAAAATAAACGGTTTGGGCTAGCTTAGGTTAGGTTTTTAAGTTGAAAATATTTGAGAAAATGCCTCGAAAATTTCAATTAAAAACAATTAATTTATTGTATGGGAAGTTGAACTATGTTAGGTAAGGTTATCATACATCTTGAACACTATTTGCATGCTATATTTCCTTACTCCACACCATTTTTTTTGGTGTTACTTTTTACTCCCAATTGAAAGGCATGTATTTGCAGAAGAAACGACCTTAAATTTGTGCTTTTTGTGTTTTAGTAATATTTTTTATTTAAATTTCCATGCAATGTTTATGAATGCCACTAAGCTGATGGCACTACTCAGTTTCTGTGCACATGCTTGTGGTTGTGAGCAGGTTGTGAGCAAAATAACATTAAAAATGGGCTTGCAGTTAGTAACATAGCAATTAAAAGAAATACATTACAAATTCAACATAACCTAACGTAACCTAGCCTAACCTGACCTAGGAGAAAACAACTACAAAAACAAGATTGGAAAAATATATAGCAATTTATTTTCTTGAAATTTTGCAAATGAAAATCCTAACCCAACCTAATCTAACCAGAATTATTGTGCTTTAAGGTGGTAACTAGGCAAGTTATTACACATTTGCCTCCATAAAGCAAACAAATGGGCTATGTTTGGTGATGTTAGATTAGTTTAAGTGTTTAAGTTGGACATTTTTTGCAAAAATTGTTCCAAAATTTGAAAGAAATAGATCCTTTTTCTTTAAAAGCAGCTTATGTTAGATTAAGTTAAGTTGGGTTACATTTTTTAATTGTAGAAAAAAAATACATTGCTTGGAATTTTTACAACTTGATGTTTTGGTTTTGTTTTTCTCCAAGGGGAGGTTAAGCTAGGTTAGGTTAGGTTATGTTGCATTTTTGTATTTAAAAAAAAAATACTTTACCCTATGTCACCCAATTCAAAGCTTTTTGTTGGTGTTATTTTGCTCACAACCTGAAATGTAGGCATTTGTATAGAAAATGAGTGGTCCCATCATCTGAGTCACATTCATAAACATTGCATTGAAATGATACATTCCACGAATTCATAAAACACCTTAAAACACAAATTTACCAAAATGAGCAGTAACATCATGTTCATCACATTCCTAAACATTGCACGGAAAAAAAATTAATCAGAAATTACCTAAAGCTGTAAATTTACTAAAAGGTGTGCCAACCCCTGGACGGAAATGCAACACTAGGTGCCCCAATCCTGGGCAGAAAGGGCACTAAGAGCAGTGGAATGAAAATATTTATAAAAGTAAACTAAAAACAGCTCTTCTTGAAGACAAACGTGGTAGTTATGTGATATTAACATGGAAACCCTGAGCACAAATAAATCAGAAAAAAGCATGGACTGGACTTTTTCAAGCTTACCTGCCAACTTCTTCAACTACTGTTCCTTTGGGAATTAAATATCAGCAAGCTATTTATTCACTATTTAAAATCACACCAATCCGCAGATACATCAGAATGTGCGAAGTACAAAAACGAATCAGTACGACGTCACATGAGATTGGCCTCCGGATTAAACACTGCGCGCAATTGCACCACAAATGTCTTACCTCCATCACATTTGTCACTGTAACCTCAAATTTAGACTTTAGGCGCTGGAATTTCTGCAACTGGAATTTTTTCTTTGGATGTTACGATTTTGGATGTTCTGAGGAACGCCCATCACGATTTGTGACATTTAATGCGCGCTAGTGTATCGATACAAATCGACACCCCTGCTTTGGAGAAAAAATAGAAACAAAAATTAAGCAATATATATTCTGAAAATTTTCTAAATTGAACAACCGAACCCAACTTACCCGAACCTAATGTCAGCTGCTTTTGAAGGAAAATTTCCGATTTTATTTTATTTTTGAAAATGATTGAACAATTTTTCCAAGGTAAACAACTAAACTAGCCTAACCTAGCCAAATCGGTATTATTGTGCTTTAAGGTGGTAACAAGACAAGTTTGTACACACATTTGCCTCCATATAGCAAGCAAATGGGTTAGGTTTGGTTAAGTTAGGTTAGTTTAGGTTCTTCAAGTTGGAAAACTTTTTTTTAAAAATCCAGAAAAGTTTCCCCAAAAAATTGCAAATTATTTGGTAACCTTGCGGTCTAAGTTGTTCTTTTTTTCCTTTAAAACAAAAAAAAAATATGCAGAATACCATGTTTATGAAGGTGACTAAGATGATTGGACCCACTTATTTTCTGTGCTTACTTTTCAGGTTGTGAGCAAAATAATGCCAAAAAGGCTGTGAGTTCGGTAACATAGCATAAACATAAATTTTTTTTTTAATGCAACAAAACCTAACCTAGCCTACCCTAACCTATCTCTTGAGAACAAAAAATTAAACTAAATTAAAATGTCACTTAATTTATTTTCTGAAAATTATCAACCTTAAAAAAGAAATCTAACCGAGCGTAACCTAACCTAAGCTGATTTTGAATAAAAAATTATATTTTTTTGTGAACATGGTTGTAAATTTTTTCTGAAACTATTGGGTATTATTGTGCTTTAAGGTGGGAACAAGAAAAGTTGTATGGGCGCTGTACGACCAACGCAGTCAATGCGGCCGTAAACCCAAATAACCAACCAACCAACCCAGAAAGATGTAAGCTGTACTTCCACAGTGGAGGAAATTCCAGCTATTTTGTTTGTTTTTGCACACAATTTTACATTTTTCAGCAAAAGGTGGAGAGTCAGTCCACTATCTAATCCAAATCTGTTTCTATTCAGTACAAAATGTGCTGGTTAACATCAATGTTTCTACTTAGCATGGGGTTTTTCATTTTTTCCCTTTAGCTTTCTTATCAGCATAAAATAGCATAGGTTATTGGGGGGGGCAAATCAACATTGGGGGGGGCAAGATCAACATTGGTGGGGCCATAGCCCCCACAAAAGGATACAAATCGACGCCCCTGCATACATGCATGATTTTGCACTTATCAAAATTTAATTTCATCTGCCATTTTTTGGACCACTTCACAAGCTCTTCTTAGTCTTTCTGTAGCATGTACCTAGGTGCCTAGGTACCAGGTAAATATCAAGCTGATAGTGTGATGAGTGGGCTGTTGAGGTTAATTATAGTTTGTATATCCACACTCTCAATGATAACTGATTGTTGTTCACGGGACTGGATTGTATGCAAGTTTGACAATGACAATTGGTTTTTGTGCACACCATTTTGAATTTTGTAGCAAAAGGTGGAGAGTCAGTCCACTATCTAACCCAAATCTGTTTTTTTTCATTACAAAATGTGCTGGTTAACATCAACTACATTTTCTATGTACCTAGCATGGTGTTTTCCTTCTTTTTTCCTTCAACTTTTTTATCAGCATAAAAATAGCATATGTTATTGGGGAGGCCCAAATCAACATTGGGGGGGAGCAAGATCAACATTGGTGGGGCCCTGGCCCCCACAAAAGGATACAAATCGACGCCCCTGCACATGTCCTATCTAGCCCCATCAGATCTCGTTTACAAACACTTCGCCACCGTCTAATTCGGCGGATGATGAATGTCACTGCTGAGATTGGCTTCCTGTCAGGCCACTGCACTGTGCCGAACACCGACGTGGCCTTTGATTGCAGTGAACTGCCATAACGTGCTCGGAGTTGAGATGGCGGACACCAGCGCGTCGGTGCAGTTTTTCGCCGGAAGTCCCCACCTCCAACAGCTCACCGCGCTTCACGTGATGTTCGAGAGGCCTGGAGACGACGCGCCAGGAAAGCAAGTGTTGCGCTGCAGGTGGGAGCACTGTTGGGTGGGAGCGGTGCAGTTGGGGACACTGTCGAGTGGGAGCGGTGCAGGTGGGAACACTGTCGAGTGGGAGCGGTGCAGGTGGGAACACTGTCGAGTGGGAGCGGTGCAGGTGGGAACACTGTCGAGTGGGAGCGGTGCAGGTGGGAGCACTGTCGAGTGGGAGCGGTGCAGGTGGGAACCTGTCGAGTGGGAGCGGTGCAGGTGGGAGTACTGTCGAGTGGGAGCGGTGCAGGTGGGAGCACTCTCGAGTGGGAGCGGTGCAGGTGGGAGCACTGTCGAGTGGGAGTTATTGTGTGTATCCCGGCGTCGTTAGCGTCGCCGCAGTTAGCGGCACCACTTAGCCAAGACGTTGCCGTCGCCGGATATTTCACATAGGACGGGTCTTGACCTGGACCGTCTTCGGGTCGATTCAGGGCCCTTCCGTGCAGCGTAGTGTTGCAGCGCCGTCAGTGTAATGTTGGATGTCATGAAGTTTGTGGGGGCACGCGATCCGTCCCCGCGGTGGCAGCATGCATGTCTCTGCAAACAAGGAAAACGTAATTTGCGAAGAAAACAATTACCAAGGCTAAATGTGAAAGTATGCGTAACAAGCAATTGCTGGCACGAAGCCATCAAGCAGCATGCACATATTGAAAAGGCTGGAGAATATCCGAAGAGGCGAGGAGCACCACTTGTTTCCATGTATGAGTGACTTCCATGTTGTTCACATTTTCGGTTCAAGCTGCGCTGTCCCACGCCGTGCCCTGGGCACCGTTCTCTCTACTCTATTGTGTGTGTCTCCTTCACCCCATAGTCTTGAAATGGACAGGGCCGACCGAGGGAACTTCCATCAATCAGCCAACCAATCCAGTATTCGTTAATTTCGCCCAGCTGGGTCTGCTTTCATCGTGTGGACGAATCGTAGCGCCTGATGGTTTACGTCGGAACATGTTGATGTTTAATGTGTAATTTAATGATTTACTTTATCTATGCAACGCATCTTCCGTCATCAACCCCGGGCCGCGGGGAAGGAAGTGAGTGGGATTTTACAACCTGATTACCCGTGCAAGTGGGAGCCGGGCAGTATTTCGATGTGATGCGGTGCCGCAGGACGCTGGAGGCTCTCGCATTGCAGCGGAACAGCACCTCCCGGGAAACAGATAGTTTGCCTCCGGCTGGCGTGTTGTGCGCAGCGGTGCCGTTATTCGTCGGTATTTCGTCCAAGCGCGTTCTAATTCTAACGAAACATTCTACGAAACGAAACGAAACGTTCTAATTTTAACGAAACGGCACCTCCCGGGAAGCAGATAGTGTGCTTTCGGCTGGCGGGTTGTGCGCATTTGGGCCGTTATTCGTCGGCATTGTATTCTGGCGCGTTCTAATTGGCTTGGCCACACGATTTACATCGCACTGGGGGAATGTTCTGCTTCCGTGCGCTGTTTTATGCCACCTGGCGCAAATATTACTCCGTGATTTGGTGCTGAATACCACTGGAATTGACACCTCGCTGTCCCAACACCTGAAATGAGGCATGTCACATGCGGCTGATATTCCGGGGTTCGGTTGTGCTGTGTGCTCCTGGGAGCTGACACTCCACTGTCCGGTGGCGCTGTATTCTACAGCGAACTGACACTCCACTGTCCGGTGGTGCTGTATTCCACAGGGAGCTGCCACACTACTGTCCGGTGGCGCTGTTTTCCACAGGAAGCTGACACTCCACCGTCCGGTGGTGCTGTGTGCCACAGGGAGCTGATATTTCGCTGCCCGGTGGTGCTGTATTCCACAGGGGCTGACACTCCACTGTCCGGTGGTGCTGTGTGCCACAGGGAGCTGATATTTCGCTGCCCGGTGGTGCTGTATTCCACAGGGGCTGACACTCCACTGTCCGGTGGTGCTGTGTGCCACAGGGAGCTGATATTTCGCTGCCCGGTGGTGCTGTATTCTACAGCGAACTGACACTCCACTGTCCGGTGGTGCTGTATTCCACAGGGAGCTGACACTCCACTGTCCGGTGGTGCTGTATTCCACAGGGGCTGACACTCCACTGTCCGGTGGCGCTGTATTCTACAGCGAACTGACACTCCACTGTCCGGTGGTGCTGTATTCCACAGGGGCTGACACTCCACTGTCCGGTGGCGCTGTATTCTACAGCGAACTGACACTCCACTGTCCGGTGGCGCTGTATTCTACAGCGAACTGACACTCCACTGTCCGGTGGTGCTGTGTGCCACAGGGAGCTGATATTTCGCTGCCCGGTGGTGCTGGCCTCTCCGTCTGACGATGGCGCCTCGGTGGTGGTGCTGCAGCCGCGCTCGGCCAACCTCAGCCAGACACTGGCCGACATGCGGGCCCGGGTAGGCGATATGACATCCACTGTCTCAGCCTGTTGCACACCGTGCCCGTTTCAGGTTTTACGTCCGTCCGTCAGGCATCCGTAAAATTGGCCGTGGGTATCCGTTTTGGACTGGAGCGGTGTGCACCAACTTCGGAGCGACAATTTCCGTCCGTCTACTTCCCTCCGAAAGCTAGATCTATCTTGACTTTTAGTGAAGCTTTTACGGGCGCAATCCAATACAGCTGCGCCACAGACTCACCCCGGACGCCTATCGAGAGCGCAGCTGAACTGAGCGCCCGCGATTCCGAACCGTTTTTTTTATTCAGTTTGGACGGACGTCAGACGGCCGTAAAGTCTGAAATGGGCGCAGCGTGCAGCGGGCCTTGATTAACAGCACGTGATAGGAGTTCGTCTCGCGTGCCATGGTATTGCCGCGCCAGAGGACCCGTGTAGGCACAGCGATGGCACTAGTGGACGGGCAGCGGGCGACCGGACTTCGTCCCGCGCACGCCATTGGACGGACGGTCCGAGAATGTGATCGGTGTTCGGTGCACGGCACGTAATCAGCGTCCGTCACGCGCACCGGGAGTCAAGCCAACTGACACGGGAACGGGGGAGGGGACAGGCCATGTCAGCCACCTCTCCAGTGGCCGGAATTTTCCAGGTTTGAGTGGAATCCAGAGCACCCTGATAGACACTTGATTTTCCAGTCATGCCAATCAGTCATTCTACTTGATGTATTGACCCCTGGAAGCTTTTCAGCAACATATGTCCTTTCACATACTTCATCCTGTCAATGTTTGCCGTTATCCACATTTCCAATCTTATCACGTTGTCTGTCATATTTCACTTCCTTTCGTCAGTCGCGGGGTTTGAAGCCTGCCTCATGCAACCCTCTACAAGGCACTGCCCTCTTCTTAAATTCGGACAATTAACCTTAATGCGCTCCATGGGGACAACTGCTTCCAGGTGGCGCTCCCACTTTCAAAAAGTCCGTATGCTCGATGTGTGCTGGGCATAGCTGGTCAGGCATTTTCCCAGTCCTTCCCCTGTCCCCAAATCTTGCACTTATTTTTCCCCACTGGTATTCACGCCTCATTTTGAGAAAGTATGACGGCATTACAAAGTGCAACAATGGAGGCCCACCAGAGGCGCGGCCAAGGGCAGGGACGGCTCCCTAGCAACCAAAAGTATACGCGATCAAACACTTTTTTTTATTAATTCCCCCACGCAAAACACAAAATTTTCCCGCGCCGAAAGCTGTCTATTGCAAAAGCTAAACTTACATGCGTCTGCATTTTCATTCGGGCAACCCTTGGGAAAATCCTGGCTGCGGCACTGGGCCTCATCCTTACTATGAACACACTTGATTAAACTATGCCTGAACGTAGCGGATAACAGAAAGCAATTGTGTCCGTGCAGATGAGCACTAGTATTTGTACTCAAGCTAACAACATTCATGACTTCATTGAGCTGTATTAACGTCCCAAAATTCTGCGAAATATATTTTCCTTTCTTTGCTGTCGGTAGCTAAATGTTTTTTTTCCTCTCTAGCCTGTACGGGACTGTTGGACCTTGATTTCAGGTCTCGCATTAGCCACTCCAGTGCGTAATGCCTTATTTTCCCACGTATTTAACAATCGGCCTGGGACACAAACAAGCAAACACACACACACACACACACACACACACACGCACGCACGCACGCACGCACGCACGCACGCACGCACGCACGCACGCACGCACGCACGCACGCACGCACGCATACACACACACATAGAGAGAGAGAGAGAGAGAGAGAGAGAGAGAGAGAGAGAGAGAGAGAGAGAGAGAGAGAGAGAGAGAGAGAGAGAGAGAGAGAGAGAGAGAGAGAGAGAGAGAGAGAGAGAGAGAGAGAGAGAGAGAGAGAGAGAGAGAGAGAGAGAGAGAGAGAGAGAGAGAGAGAGAGAGAGAGAGAGAGAGATATATATATATATATATATAGAGAGTATATATATATAGATATATATATAGATATATATATATATATATATATATATATATATATATATATATATATATATATATATATATATATATATATATATATATATATATATATATATATATATATATATATATATATATATATATAAAAAAGAAGAGAAGAGAGAGAGAGAGAGGAAGAGAGAGAGAGATGAGAGAGAGAGAAAGAGAGATGGAGAGAGAGAGAGAGAGAGAGAGAGAGAGAGAGAGAGAGAGAGAGAGAGAGAGAGAGAGAGAGAGAGAGAGAGAGAGAGAGAGAGAGAGAGAGAGAGAGAGAGAGAGAGAGAGAGAGAGAGAGAGAGAGAGAGAGAGAGAGAGAGAGAGAGAGAGAGAGAGAGAGAGACAGAGACAGAGACAGAGAGATATAGAGAGGGAGACAGAGAGACAGAGAGAGAGAGAGCCCTCGAAAATGTATTGACCGAAATCCCAGGGGTTTCGAAAATGTGCGTGTTGGGGGGGGCTCGGTAGTTTGATGCTGGATGGGGGATGGGGTACGTAGATGAGGTGCTGGTAGGTAGATGGGTGGGGGGGGGCTCGGTAGATGCTCGCCCCCTGGGCCAAATAAGGCTACGCCACTGGCCGTGTACTCATTGATATGACGCTTATTCCCGTGGTCACATGACCTTCCACGAAATCCGGTTTTGCGTTCGTGAATGAATAGCATTTGCCGATATGATTTCCCAACGGCTGATGGTCGTCCAGATGGAAACTGGCCGTGAAGTTTATCGCCACCGAGTGCCCAGGTGGATTATTCCAACCGCGACGCATTTATCCAACAATTCCCCCGCTGCAGAACGTCCGGCTCCACTCTTCAAATGTTGCCGGGCCTATGGCAGCAGGGGTCGATGTTTCCAGTGTTCCATCCAGCCCCTGCGGTTGTTTCCGTAACCATGGCGATAGGCCATAGTTTCAGCGTTCCATCCAGATCCTGCGGATGTTTCCCTGTAACCATGGCGGGAGGCCATAGTTTCAGCGTTCCATCCAGATCCTGGTCCCCAACCATGGGGAGGCCATAGTTTCAACGTTCCATCCAGAGCCTGCGGATGTTCCCCCGTAACCATGGCGGGAGGCCATAGTTTCAGCGTTCCATCCAGATCCTGCGGATGTTTCCCCGTAACCATGGCGGGAGGCCATAGTTTCAGCGTTCCATCCAGAGCCTGCGGCTGTTCCCCCGTAACCATGGCGGGAGGCCATAGTTTCAGCGTTCCATCTAGATCCTGCGGAGGTTCCCCCGTAACCATGGCGGGAGGCCATAGTTTCAGCGTTCCATCTAGATCCTGCGGAGGTTCCCTCGTAACCATGGCGGGAGGCCATAGTTTCAACGTTCCATCTAGATCCTGCGGATGTTCCCCCGTAACCATGGCGGGAGGCCATAGTTTCAGCGTTCCATCTAGATCCTGCGGAGGTTCCCCCGTAACCATGGCGAGAGGCCATAGTTTCGGCGTTCCATCTAGGCTGGCGGCTAAGGCTGGCCCACTGCGGAGCGACAGTAGCGCAGGACACGCCCAGTCCAGCTGCCACTCGCAATGGGCTGGCTCGATTCCTGTCGTGCATTGCGCGAGGTTCCGATCACCTCGAGACCGACGCTATCACGACGACAGAGGGGGGATTTTTTTAGGCGTACCGGACCATAAATGTCATTTTAGCTTTGTAGACCATGCTTTTTAGCCGATGACCTCCTGTAAAGGGCTGAATATGTTGTCGGAGATTGTGGACAATAAACAATTTGCGCCGCCTTTAAAGCGAGTACGTTACATGTCTGTCTATTAAAGCGAGTGTTTGCCGCCAGGGTGTCGGCTTTAGCCTACTCTTATCGAAGAGCGCCGAGGGATCTTTACCGTGCGAACAAGGAGGAAATTGTCCACACCGCCTATCATTCCGGCCGTCGCGTGTTAGTTGTTAGTAGCGGGTCAGTCTAAGCATGCCATGCAGGGTTGTCAGCTGGGTTAATACGGTGTTTTGCAAGTCGGCTCATCTACGCCCTCTGTACCTCTGGGTAGCCGTTTTACGGTATGAGTTGCATGTGCATCACGTTGGAGTTCATCACCACGCGTTGGAGCTGAGTTGGATCACGGATCACGGATCATACTCAGTTGGATCACGACGACGCCGGTCACGTGACACTTTCCTCTAATTAACGCCGGGCGCGACTCGCCGCGCCATTGACGCCTCGTCGGCGCCGTAATTGGACGGATCTGTAGAATGGCCGGCTCGCCTAAGATTTACGGCTTCTTTCCGTCGGGGATCACGGCCAGATCCTGGATGGCTGTTGCGTCACTTTTGGAGAGCGGTGAGCCCGTCTGGTGCAATGTAATTCGCGACCGGGCGAAATGGCCTCTCAGCCTGTCAAGGGAGCCGGCAATGTTTGGTTCGCGGTTCGTCATCGGCAGTAGTAGGATGACTCCGGCTTTTCCGGTTCTCTCATTAAGCTTCGATGCACAGGTAGGTGTATGCATATTTAAGCTCACCTTACTGTATTTTCCATGTCATGCTTTTTTTACTGCAAAGAGGACTACAATATCAAATGGAATTTTGGAATTGCGATAATGAGTTGCGGACATTGGGCGCAGTCAGAAAAGGAGTTCGGAAGAAAATGCACGTGTTTTATTGAAGCAGGCACGTGATCGTGTCTCCCATGCAGTCGTATACTGCGTCTATTGGGTCTTGTCACTTTTTGCAATACTCTGCGCTGTGAAGCTATAAGTTTGCATGTTACGACAGCGGCCAAACGGGCGGTTCAAGGAAGGGTTCAGCCAAAATTTGAATTTTCTGTGCGCAGAATGCCATAGGTTTGATGTTCAACTTTGCCACCGATGGGAGGACGCGGCTTCCCAACGTTCTGTTGTTTCGCCGTTCATGCGTTGAGCTATGTGTATTCGTTGACGTATTATTATATTCGATTACATGGAATATAAAATGCTTATATGTATTATATCTGCAGATATAAAGGTATGTCCAAGTATGTATGTATATATAGTTGTGTGTGAACCTAAAAACTTAATTGTACACGATAAACTATAATTACCTGCTTTTGACAGAGGTCGGTATCTGCCTTTCTGCTTCCAACTGAAATACCACCATATGTGGAGGAACAGTCGGCATCGGTAACGTCCTTTTTTCAATGAGATCACATGTCGTCATATGTTTGATACGCCATGTCTGGTACGTGTCTGCTGTATCCGGTGACGGCGGCGCCTCGAGCGCTCGACGACTTCTAAGCACGCGTCGCGAGACCGTGCCGGCCGGGTGTTACAGTTGGCTCGGGGAAGGACCAGGGGCCACGCCAGGTCAGCTGTGCCGTACCGAAATGCAATATGGCCTAGCAAGTGCATGAAAAGTCGATTGGTTGCTTTTGTTTGAGATCAGGCGGCGTCATCTGCGCCATGGCCACGTGACACACAGCTGTCCAATTAGTGCCCCAGACACTTCTTAACCCTCCCTGTCCTCACACTCCGTCTCCGGGGGGGGGGGGGGGTTGATCCACCCCCGTCTAATCTCCAAACTAAGCGTCGCACGAAAACGAAAGAGGTGTCACCGGAAAGCGCTCGACGAGTAGGGCCAGACACCACCCCCAAAATGTTATCCCCCCAAAAGTGACGTCACTAGGGGGCCTAAGTTTTCACGACTTACATCATGTTTTTGGCTCTGGGGAGTTCATTTTGGGGGAGATTTGGAGAAAAAAAATGTTTGGAATCAGAAAAGGAAGGCGAAATCGACCATCGCCGTCAAATTTTACTAACCCCAAAAAAAGGAAATGTCAAATTTTGAGTTTTCTATTTTATTTTATTTTTATTTTTTTAATGGGTAGTGGACCGAAAAACGTTGTTCGAAGTCAACTTGCTCTCATAAAAAAATGCTTACTTTAGCCAGAATCTTCGATTTTAGCTCTTATTGGCAAATATGCAAAAGTAATAAGTAATCAAAAACGGGAAAAAAATATAGAATTCCTCTGGTGCGTTTTGTTTCGTCCCTAAAGATAAGCAAACGCTGGAAGTTTCATTAAAATATATCTATCCGTTAAAGCGTGACGACTGGTTGAACATCTCTGGAGGTGACCTCACTTGACCTTGACTAACTCGTTGACCCTAGATGACCTGACCTGAAAATTTTGACAACATGCCAAATTGATGTGGGAAGAGGTATGCCAAATTTTGGCGCGCTGCCGCGCGCTGTTCTTCCACTATCCGCGAAAAACCTTAGGGTGCGGTTAACAACCCCCCCCCCCCTCGGGGACGGCGCGGGTTAATGTCATGCGGTCGATCAGATCGATGCCAGTAGAGCCTGATAAGTTTCAGCTATGATAAGTCGATTTGCTTGGGAGCCGTCAAGGTGAAGGCAGTTCTGGAGAAAATTGATCACGGTCAGACCAATCGAGGGAGCATCTGCTGTGCCTACGAAACCCTGGACAAGAAATCCAGTGTGGTTCAGTCCCTCGGTCCCTTTTATGACTCTGGCTGGGATGGCCATTTCGCTGGTGGATATCTGTGTCAGACCCACTGTCAGCAGTCGGATACCATGACTTCTGTCACGGACGCCGCTCTCGAGCGGTGACTGTCGGTGACCCACTGTGACAGCGGTGACAGCGGTGACCCACTGACAGTGACTGTCGGTGACCCACTGTGACAGCGGTGACAGCGGTGACCCACTGTCAGCAGTCGGATACCATGACTTCTGTCACGGACGCCGCTCTCGAGCGCTGACTGTGGTGTCGGGACTGTGAACGCGAGTCGAATGTCGACTCGTGGCGAGGCGAGTTAATACCACGGGCTGGTCCGAACAGAGGGTAACGCAGCGGAAAGGGTGACTTGCGATCCGCCAGGCTGCAAACAAAAGAATGTGCTGAAAATAGTGACGGCTACTTTGGCTGGCCGTAGGCTAATTCAAGCCCAAGCTAGCCCTCAAATTCAAACCGAAGTGGGTGAGAGTGGTCCGATTCGAGCCTGAAGAAGCCGTCAAATTCAATCCGGCGTGGGTGATGGAGGTGAGGAGATCAGAACGGAATCAAAGGAGAAGAATGCGCGGGAAGTTTGTGCCAGCAAACTACTGCATATTAACACATTCATCGATCTGGTCAGCACTGCAGCATCTTCCTTTCACCGCACTCGTAGCCACTGAGACATCTTCCTTTCGCTGCACTCGTAGCCACTGAGACGTCTTCCTTTCGCTGCACTCGTAGCCACTGAGACGTCTTCCTTTCGCTGCACTCGTAGCCACTGAGACATCTTCCTTTCGCTGCACTCGTAGCCACTGAGACGTCTTCCTTTCGCTGCACTCGTAGCCACTGAGACCTCTTCCTTTCACTGCACACGTAGCCACTGAGACGGCTTCCTTTCACCGCACTCGTAGTCACTGGAACCTGTTCAGAAACTGTCTTCGGTATGCGTCCTATTGCAGAGGTCAAGACGGAACAGTTTCCCGTAGAAGCGCAGAGCGAAGTGAGCACAGCTGGGGGAGGGGGAATAGTGAGTTTAGAGGCGCGCTGAACCATAGAGGTCATGTCCGCCGCCTTTAAAGCGAGTGGGTTTTGCAAGCACGTCTTAGGCATGTGTACATTCACATTAAGGGAGTCTTATGTTATAGTGTAGATGACGTCAAGGTGCTGAAGGCGAGGGCTGGGCGTGGGGACATCTCTCGGATGCTTGGTGTTGTTAGTTTTACTTTGCTCCTCCGCAAGATAATTTGTGGTTGGGGTGGGGAGGGATGACGAAAAAGTTGGTTTTGCCAGGGTGCCGGCATTAGCCTACTCTTGCCGAAGAGCACCGAGGGGTTGTTACCATGCAGACAAGAATGAAATTGTCCACTCTGCCTATCACGTCGACTGCCGCGTGCTAGTTGTTAGTAGTGGTGAGTAGCAGCACGCTTTCATGCAGGACTGTGTGTGAGATTAGTGCGGTGTTTTGCATTTGGGCTTCGTGGGCTTCTGAGTGTTGCCGGCGTCGCTCTTGAGCGTGGGAGCGCGCTACCGCTCTTCTACGAAGCTCCCTACGGAAGGACCTCGCGCTGTGCGACCACAGTTTTCGACAGCCGGCTTGTATATGGGAGATAAGAGATAACTGGGTGAAGATCTGCGGGCTTACGATGAGATGTGGACGAAACCAGAACAAACAGTAAGCAGCAGCAGCAGAAGAGTAAGCAGTGCGCCGTTCCAGCCGGGTCGGCGGTCGGCGCGGGGCGCCCGGCCGCGTCTGGCCGGCCGCCGCATCGCGGCGTGCCGCTGCTCGGTGGCTCGGCGCGCGTGCTCAGCGACACCGCACTGACGGCTGTCGGCTGCGCGACTGCCGAGTAAGTAGGCACGTTTGGTGCATTCTGTCGGTGATAACTTTAGTGAATCGAATCGGATACGTTGGGTGGAGACGATGCGGGAACGTATTTTAGAGAAGAAGAATGGTTTTGATTTAATGCGTGTCTCAGTGAACCGAGAAGCTCTTAGTCTTCCATCCCTGGGAAGGTGGTTAGGCGGATGTTTCTCCTACCATTTTCCATGCGTACGCACCGGACTTACCGACTAGTTTGTCAGTCCGTATGGCAGAGAGCTGCATACACAGCGCATGCAACTCAGGTCGTTACATACAACGAGGCCCACGGTCGTTTCGTTTCGTTTTGTTTGATTAGTACAACACGGCCCACGGTCGAGAATGCAGCATTTGCGGTCGGCTTCACTTAGCTGGCGCGTCTGACAGTCGCGCAGACCGTCCCGTGCAGCCGTCGCCAAATCCCGAGTGGCTCCCGAGGGCGGCACGCGGCCAGCCGTGCGGAGACGGAATTACACGACCGACCGTCATTATTTTACGGCGTTCGTCGGAAGTCGTCGGCACCGTCGGAAGTCGTAGACGGCGCCGCCGTGGGCCGCCGTGCCGAGGAACGCAAACAGGCGGCACCGCTCCAGACCGCCAGACGTCCGCACCAGTGCATCCGGTAAACGCGCCATGCGGCCTGGCCTGGCCATGGTGGGAGATGTGCACACCTCAGGGATCGCGGGGCCGGCGTGGCGTCAGCCGACCCGGACGCGGCGGAGCAGCCGGCCCGGCTCCCGGCGCGTCTGGGTCGGTCTGCCGTCCACCGCCGGCCGCTCGTCAGCCGAACCACCAGTCGTCGCCAGCTACAGGGATCGGTGATTGTTGGTGTTGCGACGCGTCGACTGCCTTGGGCCACGCGGCCTCGTCAGTCTCTCACGCCGCTTGATCGCGGGCGAAGAGAAGCGACAGGCGGAACTCGAACTCACACTCTTTCGGTTGAGAGATGAGCACCTTACCCCTGTACTACTCGCCTCTAATTTGAAGGATCGTTATGGTATAAGGTGTGGGCTGGTTGTACATACATACCATGGTATGCCTGATAAAAAAACGTCGAGCGGGGCAGCAGAGAATAGGTGGAACGGTAATAGGTTCTCAACAGCGCGGCAGAGCTGCCGGATTTAACGGGGATGGTCTTATTTGAAGGCGTCTCTTTTCAGTGAATGCTGTAGGTGTTGGCTGTACAGAAGGCGTTACATCTCGACGTTTGAGGTGGCGCAGCACCCCAGCGCCCTATCGGCTCCCACACCGACAACAGTACTGTAACGCCACTTATTCGAGGATGCTGACAAACACCGCAGTGCTTGGTGACCTTGGCCACACATTTCACCGCGATATGTCTTGAATGGTATGCTCACTAACTACGGGAAACATGAATGCTGTAAACTGTCTAAATTTGAAGACAACGATTCCACCAATTGTGCTGTTGTTCTCTACGAACTGCAGATTATGGTTAACTGCAGGGGCGATTTAAATGCTAGTTATCTTAATTGCTTACACCCATTTTGCGTACAACCAAAATCCGACGTGCATGTTGCTGTCTTGACCTTCAGAATCAGCAAGAGTAGATGACGGCTGAGTGGCGTAAGTTAGACACGGAGTGTTCGGACATCGTTGTTGTCTAGGACAACTTGCGTTATGCACTCATTCCCCTCATTAAGTAACACAAATGTTGTACATATTAGTTTAATGATGGTTACGGGGCACTTTTCTGCATGACGCAGGAAAACCGAACACCTGCATAATAAGAATTCGATAATATATGATATAATGTATATAATGTAAAGAGCTCATTATCCGTTTGCATGATAGCAAAAGTAAGCAATGCTTTTGTTTGTCATGCCATTTGTCACGCCTAGCTTTATATGATGTTAAATGGCTACCATTTGCTCTTGGCTCCTTGCCACAGAGCGGCCATTCGTTCTCGATGAAAAGGACTTTTAGTCCAGAATTGTTTCTTGTTGGTTATTTAGTGGTGCTGTCGTGCGTTATGTTAGATAAACTATTTAGTGATAATGTCCAAATATCTTTTATTTATGTTTGTAGTAGCAAAATATTTGGCGTTTACATGCCGCCTCATTTTTAAGAGTGTTCCTAATGATGGCCTAGCGCCGAAGCGCGGAGTCTTTTGCTAGCAATACAATATCCTCGGGCATAACACTACATAACTATCCGTGCGTCACCAAGGCTGTTCTATTGAGTACCAAATGTTATGTTAACTCTTTTTTAGTGGATCACATTGGCATGAATGGCTGCAATATGTCAGAGGTGCTGGCGGAGTCTCTGCCAGCCGGCAGAGATGACTTCGCCACGTGTCTGCGCTACTCACTGCGAGCAATGTGTCACAGGTGCTGGATGAGTGGCCAGCCGGCAGAGATGACTTCGCCACGTGTCTGCGCAATCACTGCGACAGGTGCTGGATGAGTGGCCAGCCGGCAGAGATGACTTCGCCTCGTGTCTGCGCTACTCACTGCGAGCAATGTGTCACAGGTTCTAGATGAGTGGCCAGCCGGCAGAGATGACTTCGCCTCGTGTCTACGCTACTTACTGCGAACAATGTGTCACAGGTTCTGGATGAGTGGCCAGCCGGCAGAGATGACTTCGCCTCGTGTCTGCGCTACTCACTGCGAGCCAAGCTGGCTCCGCAGTGGAATGTGGTGGGCGAGCTGCTGGTGCAGGGACGTCAGTTCCTGCAGATCTCTGGACCCCTGAGTGCCGTCCGGCTGCAGGTTCACGTCACAGGTTAGTCACCGGGCCATCACAGGTGAGCAGGTCATCACAGGTATCCGCCCCCTCCCCCAGGCGTTCACCTGCAGATCCATGTTCCAGGGCGGGCGTCGGATATCTGCAGGTTACTAAGCGGTTACAAGTCACCAGGTAATCACAGACGATCGGATCATCAGATCCTCACAGGTCACCAGCCCGCCCGTTGCTGACAGGTCACCGGTTTGATGACCTCTTACCACCAGACAAGCGTTCACGAGATAGATCGCTTGATTTCCACATGATTTTAGGTTACGGGATGACCGTAAGTCGCCAGTTTCCCAGATAATTACAACCACCAGGTAGCTGCAGGTTATCCTGTCACCAAAGGGGAACTAATTGCAGGTCACCAGGTCGACACAGGCTCATTCGGTCACCCACTGACAATTTATCAAAATGGTTACATTATGTAGCGTTCCAGACATCTCCCCTTCCCTTTTGAATGGTGGCGACATTATCCCCCATACCCGGCAGGCGAGGATGCACATTTTTTTTTTTAAATTCCCCTACCTATTAATAGGTAGGCAGGAGTGCCCTTCCATACCCGTGCGACCTAATTACGTTAAATTCCAGGGATGAGAAGTAGGTCATGGTAAGCAAGTCAAGTTAGGTCACACCACTCCCCGCTCTTGTTTCTTGCTGGACAGATCCTGCCACCAGATATTAGTAAAAGATGTTCCTGAAGCCCTCTCAGACAATTAGCAATGCTAGTAACGTCTTCGAGGGCTCCAGAAAAAAACTGCTATAGGTGTTAATGGGGAAATAATATAAAATCCTAATCTTGCACGTACATCTCCTAAACTATTACTACACTAAGGAGAAAGGAGAAAGGACAAACAAAGTATGAAGAAAGAAGAAAGAAAGAAAACATGATACTTAACGAAAATATCCGAATAAGACAACAAGATCACCATGCATAGCACAACCTTATCACCGACATTCATTGGACAAGTTCATATTTTCCAGTAATGTTTTGCCTGATGTGTTTTTTTCAAAATGATTTACTTCTAGGTACATCTTCAATTCTATGGAAGTGAGAGCAGATTATTTTATTCCAGGCTTTTGGTGCAATAAAGGGTAATGAAAACATCCTGTAATTGATATCAGAAAAGGGTATTTGAAAGTGTTGTCTAACTCTGAGGCCACCTTCTTGATGAAGTTGAAACATATCAGAAGAGGTGCTGGTAATGAGTGATTTAGAAAACCTAGCATGATGTAAATGCATTGTTCATCAATTATGTCCAGAAACTTAAGAACTCTATGCTTGATAAACAATTCATTTGTATGGTATAAGTAAGGTTTCTTGTCAACAATCCTAATAACACGCTTCTGCAACTTAATAATCTTGTCAAGCTTAGAGTGGTAAGTACTTCCCCAGACAACAGCACAGTAATTTAGATATGGCAGTATTAGATAATTATACAGAAGAAGCAATTCACAAGTTGATAGAAAGTACCTAGATTTGCCTATAATACCAATATTTCTGCTAATTTTTGAAGAAATGGCATTGATATGGCTTTTCCACGTCATGTCTTCATCGATTAATACACCTAAATATTTTATGCAGCTATGCCTTGTAATATTGGAACTATTTATTTTTACATGAAGGTCATCACATGGTTTCCTGGAAAAAATTTGATATCCAGTCTTATCAGCATTAAGCGATAATCTGTTGGTATGAAACCATGCAATTATTTTGGGTATTACCTCATCTACTTTAGTTTGTAACTCAAAATGATCATTAGCTGTAATAGTTATGGCTGTATCGTCTGCAAAGAGGTAAAAGCTAGGTAAATTGGAAACATTGCAAAGATCATTAATGTACAGAAGAAATAGCAGAGGTCCAAGAATCGAACCCTGAGGAACACCTATTGTGATATTTAATGGTTGGGAGAGGGTGTCATGTATCTTGGTTCTTTGAGATCTATTTGATAGGTATGAGTTTAACAGTTTATATATATTTCCACTAATGCCAATAAAGTAAATCTTTTGTAACAAAATGCTGATGCTGACAGTGTCAAAGGCCTTTTTCAAATCCAGATACAGGGTACAAACTAATTTATTATTTACAAGGGCTTTAGTCACTTCATTATGCATGAGAGCAATTGGCATGTATGTGCTATGTTTTTTTCTGAAACCAAACTGCAGTGGGTGTATGCTATTATTTTCATTTAGAAATGATGATACACTAATGTGTATTAATCTTTCCAGCACCTTCGAAAATATTGGTAGCAAAGAGATTGGCCTATAATTAGTAAATTTATTATTTTCCCCTGATTTATATACAGGAATTATAACTGCAGATTTTAATGCATCAGGGAATATTGCAGTGCTCAGACAAAGATTGAAGAAATATGTTAGATGTTGCAAAATACTTCGATATGTTCCAAGCAAAATTTTTGTGCTAATTTTATCCATACCTCCACCCACAGGGTTCAAAGACTTAACAATTTCTTCAATTTGAGCTTCATTAACAGAAGGAATATTGTTAATGCTGGCATGAGTAGGCTGTGTAAGGTAATATAATGGGCTATTGTGTGCTGCAGGTATATTTTTTCCAATTGACTACCTATCGTTGAAAAAAAAGTATTGAATTTATCAGGTATTTGTTCATTTACACAGGTAGCCCCAGAGTTATCAACAAAGCACCTTGGGGGAACTGTTTGCAATTCATTCTTGTTTATAATTTCATTCAAATACTTCCATGTTTTTTGCCATCACCTTTGCTGTCCTGGAATGCCCTCTTGTAATATAATCGTTTTGCATCCTAAGCACATTGCAAAGCATGTTCCTATACATTTTGTATTTATTTTCATTCAATAAAATTCTACTCCTAATATATTTTGCATAAAGTTTATTTTTTGTATTTATTGAACACAGAAGTGCAGGGGTTACCCATGGTTTAATTGGATTCTTTCTTCTACTGGGTGTAAAAGTTTTAGATAATTTTGTAATACCTGTTTCATATGCCTTAATAAGTTTGTTGCATGCTTGATTAGCATCAGTTTCATCTTGAAAGCCTTCCAAGTTGCTGATGAGGTGATCATTTAATTCACTTATTTTATGTTTATCAAAGACTGTCACTGAATGTCTTGTTATATTTGAACTTTCAATTAATGACAGATTAAGAAAAACTGGAAAATGATCTGATAAATCATGAAGTAGTATTCCTGAATTGTTAAAGACATTAACATCATTGATAAATATATTATCCAAAAGGGCATCTGATTCATTACAAATCCGGGTTGCTTTTGAGATGGTTGGGAAAAATCCATAAGAATGTCGCTGCAGATGTCCTCCGATGAGGACATCTGTCTGACCCGAGTCCTGCCGTCAGATGTAGACGCCTGACCCGAGTCCTGCCGCCAGATGTAGGCGCCTGACCCTAGTCCTGCCGCCAGATGTAGGCGCCTGACCCTAGTCCTGCCGTCAGATGAGGACATCTGCCTGAGTGCCCAAGCGTGCGTGATTCGCCTGCCCAGACTGAGCCTGCACGACCTGGGCGCATCCGTAGGCGTGGTCAGCGACTTCCAGGTACGCCTCACCGACGTCATCAGCGAGCGTCAGCTGAGCGGCCGCTGGTGTCACAACCTGCCCAGGTTGGTACCGCTGGGGAAGGGGGGGAGTCACGGTGTTCTCACGGAAGGTGCAGGTGTGGCCGAGTGGACGGCGCGTTATGTGAGGACAAATTGTGCCGGTATAGGATGTGGTGACGTACCAAGACAAGTGGTTTCTGGGGGAGGATGTGGTGACGTACCAAGACGTGACGTGCTTGCCGACAATGGATATGGTGAAGTACCAAGAAAAGTGGTTGCCGGCATAGGATGTGGGGACGTACCAAGAATAGTTGCCGGTATAGCATGCGGTGACGTACCAAGACAAGTGGTTGCCGGTACATGATGTGGTGACGTACCAAGACAAGTGGTTGCCGGTATAGGATGCGGTGACGTACCAAGACAAGTGGTTGCCGGCATAGGATGCCGTGACGTGCCAATACAAGTGGTTGCCGGTATAGGATGCGGTGACGTGCCATACAAGCGGTTGTGGCATAGGATGTGGTGACGTACCAAGACAAGTGGTTGCTGGCATAGAACGTTGTGACGTACCAAGACAAGTGGTTGCCGGCACTGGATGTGGGGACGTACCAAGACAAGTGGTTCCCGGCATAGGATGTGGTGACGTACCAAGACAAGTGGTTGCCGGTATGGGATGCGGTGACGTACCAAGACAAGTGGTTGCCAGTATAGGATGCGGTGACGTACCAAGACAAGTGGTTGCCAGTATAGGATGCGGTGACGTACCAAGACAAGTGGTTGCCAGTATAGGATGCGGTGACGTACCAAGACAAGTGGTTGCCAGTATAGGATGCGGTGACGTACCAAGACAAGTAGTTGCCAGTATAGGATGCGGTGACGTACCAAGACAAGTGGTTGCCAGTATAGGATGCGGTGACGTACCAAGACAAGTGGTTGCCAGTATAGGATGCGGTGACGTACCAAGACAAGTAGTTGCCAGTATAGGATGCGGTGACGTACCAAGACAAGTGGTTGCCGGCACTGGATGTGGGGACGTACCAAGACAAGTGGTTGCCGGCATAGGATGCGGTGACGTACCAAGACAAGTGGTTGCCGGTATAGGATGCGGTGACGTACCAAGACAAGTGGTTGCCGGTATAGGATGCGGTGACGTACCAAGACAAGTAGTTGCCAGTATAGGATGCGGTGACGTACCAAGACAAGTGGTTGCCAGTATAGGATGCGGTGACGTACCAAGACAAGTGGTTGCCAGTATAGGATGCGGTGACGTACCAAGACAAGTGGTTGCCGGGAGAGGATGTGGTGACGTACCAAGACAAGTGGTTCCCGGCATAGGATGTGGTGACGTACCAAGACAAGTGGTTGCTGGCATAGAACGTTGTGACGTACCAAGACCAGTGGTTGCCGGCATAGGATGCGGGGACGTACCAAGACAAGTGGTTGCCGGTATAGGATGCGGTAATGTACCAAGACAAGTGGTTGCCGGTATAGGATGCGGTGACGTACCAAGATAAGTGGTTGCCGGTATAGGATGCGGTAACGTACCAAGACAAGTGGTTGCCGGTATAGGATGCGGTGACGTACCAAGACAAGTGGTTGCCGGTATAGGATGCGGTAACGTACCAAGACAAATAGTTCCCGGTATAGGATGCGGTGACGTACCGAGACAAGTGGTTGCCGGTATAGGATGCGGTGACGTACCCTCATAAGCGTTATGGCGTTAGCGAGCGGCACACCACAAACGGCCAGGCAGCTCACTGCAATGCAGTGCGCATGCATCGCTATCGGGTATCGCTGTGTTTCGCGTTTCTGGAGCGCGAAACACCCAAGGCCTTCAACTCTTATGGCCGTCCAGCTGATTCGAATCTGACAGGAAAATATCGGTGTGGTATGCAGCCAGGGCAATTGGCATACAAGATATGGCACATGCAATGTTAAATTCGACACTCACAGGTTTTCCGCGCGTCTGTAGCTTCACAACACCAGAGTGAGCACGTAGTCCTGCACGTGCACTGATGATTTGCATATACATACAAGATATATATATATATATATATATATATATATATATATATATATATATATATATGCATACATATATATATATATATACATATACATATACATATACATATGTATATATATATATATATATATATATATATATATATATATATATATATATATATATATTTATATATATATATAATTATATATAATTGTTAACTGCATTGTGACGGTGACTGAAACGCTGCCATTCAGGAAGTGTTTGGAGACACGAGCAAATCTCATGTTCATGCTATCTATATCAGCATGGCTGCTATCGTTTTAGTTTAGTTTAAGGAATGTTGTGTCAAGTGAGTATGTCAGTGACTTCCATTTTGGTGAGCCTCAGCGCCTGGCGGGGTGTTGGCCCAGCCTGGGTGTGTCCACCTTCAAGTTCATATCATAAGTTCATGCCATAAGTTTCATAAGTTCATAAGTTCATGCCAGTTTCGGCCGGTTTGGAGACACTTCGGAGACACATTGTACTGTATGTATTGTATTGTACAGAAGCAGGCAAAATTCCCGTTTACAAGTGGCTATTACTTGCCCTTGTTAATCACAGTTTCAAAAAGGTAATAACAATCCCAATGTTGCTTGATGCACAACACAGCTTAATAAGAAAAATGTACATGCAACTGCGCCTCAGTCGACACTGAACGAACTGAGCCCTCGCATGCTTTTTAAAATCGGTGAGCATATGCTGGACCTCATGCCCGATAGCATGCTCATTGTAGCGCTTGTCGGCACGGACACAACATGTTCTATCACCATGACCGGTTCTAGCGTCCGGTATATGAAGTATATGTGACAGGCGGGTACGACACTGCGCAACATCATGATTAAGTGGGTAGTCACCGAGTGGAGCTGGTGTGCCGTTGACGTCACGAATCGCAGAGTGTAGCAGACACAGGTCAGCATAGCAGGCCATCTGGCTGGCGGTCACCAGCAGCTGTATGCGTACAGCGCTGATTCGATCGTATCTGCGTTTTCCGGTTAGGACTCGGACAGCAAAAGTAACTACGCCCTGTATCGTTATCAGTTGAGTAGGAGGTGTGTTAGGGCATCTAAAAGACTGGCTGAGATCAAATTAGCTCGAGAATGTTCAGCAGGTAATGTTAAGAGAGTCTTTAGCTTCTACAAATTTAAGGCTAAAAGATGTCGTGTAGGGCCACTGGAGGTAGATGGGGAAATAGTGGTTGATGATTGTGATATTGTGGAATTCCTAAGCAAGCAATTTTCATCAGTCTTTACTAAAGATAATTATGGTACAATAGAAACGACTGAAGGCAATGTCATGATAGGTGATGGGCTGAAGGGTCTTACAATAATTACAGAAGCTGTAGAAAAGCAGTTGCAGAATATAAAACCTAATAAAGCTTCTGGACCAGATGATGTATATGCTGGTGTCTTAGTAGAGTGTGCTAAAGCTTTAGCAGTTCCCCTATATATCATTTCAGGCGATCTATGGAATATCCTGAAGTACCTGAAGATTGTATAAATGCAAACGTAGTACCAATTATCAAGAAGGGAAGTATGATGTGTGTAGGAAACTACAGGCCAGTCAGTTTGACCCCAATAGTTTGCAAGATATTAGAAAATCTGGTTAAACAGAATGTTCTGATTCATCTGGATAGGCACAGCCGTTTAAGGGATACTCAACATGGATGTCGATCTCGAAGGTCTTGTTTAACTAACCTATTGGAGTTCATTGAGTATGTTACTAAAGAAGTAGACAATTAAAGCAGGATGGATGTTGTGTACTTGGACTTTAGCAAAGCTTTTGATAAAATTCCACATGGGAGGCTAATTCATCAACTACAGCAACATGAGATTGTTGGAAAAGTTCTAGGTTGGATTGAAGAATGGTTGAGGGGAAGGAAACAAAGGGTAGTGTTAAATGGATGTAAATATAATTGGAAGGATGTTCTGAGTGGAGTACCACAGGGCTCTGTTCTATGGCCACTTCTCTTTATCATCTTTGCGAATAACATTGAGGTAGGGCCTAGAGTGTTCATGTTTGCGATGACATCAAGCTGGTAGGAGTGGCAAACAGTAGTGATCAATCTAGTAATATTCAACTAGACTTGGAAGACCTAAAAAAGTGGGCTGATTAATGGCAGATGTCTTCAACTATGATAAGTGTAAGGTTATGCATCTAGGGTCTGGAGGTGAGACTCTCAGATGCACAATGGGAGGGAGGGAACTGGATGTTATTGAAGAGGAAAGGGGCTTAGGTGTGTTGGTTTAAAAAAAACCTTCAAGCAGAAAAACAATGTATCTCAGCTAGGAACAGGGCACTCAGAATGCTGGGACTCATTAATAGAAGTGTGAGATATAAGAGCAATGAAGTCATGAACAAACGGTACTTAGCATATGTGCGACCCCACTTGGAATATTATGTACAAGCATGGAGCCCCTACATAGAAAAAGATATAGATATGTTAGAAAGAGTGCAGCGCAAAGCAACTAGACTCATCAGTGGAATAGGTAACTTAGAATATGGAGAAAGGCTTGTGGCATTAGATATGTACTCACTCAAGTATAGGAGATTAAGGTGGAACATGATTGAAATGTACAAAATTGTTAAATGACTAGATCAGGTCAATTTGAATGACGCTCTACAGTTTAGAGTATCACATAGGAGTCATCAATACGGGTTAGACAAGTTGAGGTGTAGGACAGTCAAGCGACAACAAGGGTTTTCAGTCAAAGGGTTGTTGATCAATGGAGTAGGCTGCCTGCTGATGTGGGGAGTTCTTCATTGAATGTATTTAAAAGTTGTCGACAAATTGTTTAGACAGGAAAATCTTGTTTTTGAGTTCTAATTTGTGATGGATGGGGTGATATTTATGGTAAGTAAGTGTACACGGCACATACCCCTTTTAGCAGGCATAGATGCAGTTTGAAAATTATTCGTAAGGCATTCAATCCACATGTGTTAAGAGGGATCAAGGGAATAGGGCGGGATAGCTGGGGTAGATAGGCATTGATAGTTGTGTGGGATGTTGGTGGATGGTTTCTTTAGGATGTGGTGATGGTTGGGGTGGGTCTTTTTACCGGGCTTATGGTATCTTCCATTTACAGACTTAACTGGATGGGCCCTTGGGTCTCTTATTAAGTTTAAACACTTTATGACTTTATATAGGGTGTACCTAGCATTGGATTCAGCACATTATTTCGGGATGTGATACTGATGAGATTAGCTATGGTAGCACAATGGGCATGATTGGAGGAGTTTGTAATTGTTGAGGAGTGTGTTATGCAATATCAGGTGAATGGTGCAAGATATAATGGGATATATAGCTGTGTAAGAATTTGGATAATGGATTAATTGGGGTGAGAGCATGCACTTTTCTAGTATCTTTTCTATATAGGCTTAACCCAGATGGGCCCCTGTGGCTCTTATTAAGCCTTAACACTTTATGACTTTATGGCTAGTGGGGGTGGCGCTGGAATGTGTTGGGAGGTAGTAGCGCACATGGGACATCACCAGGGCATCCACCAGAGCGGAAAGCACCGCGCGCGGTATGACATGGTTTACATGTGACAGCCCCAGAAGCATTCCGAAACATTTTCAGTAGGTGAGCGATGTGCTGGTTCCATGTCAGATGTTGGTCCACGATAAAGCCCAGATTCCTCACTGGCTGCACAGTTCAGAGTTTCCCCCACGAAGGGAACAGACGGTTTTTGGTCCAGGATGGCCAGTTGATGTCGGTCTCTAACAAGCATGAGCTCTGTACTTTGACGACCGACATGCTGTAGCAGTTACTGTTTCCAAGGCCGGGTTGCCAACCGGACGATTCTGATGAGCTGAACACGGCGAGATCTAGCCCAGAAAAGCACTGCATATTGGCGGAATGATAAAGTATTTCGTGGCTGGAAACCCTGCAAAGCGCGTCCACTTGGTAGATCATGAAATGGCTTCATGGGGTTTGATCAGGAGTTAGATAGGTGTTGATTTTCGGCTCCAAAATCGGCGGGACTATTTCTGATTTTTGCCTGTCCTACAGCGATTCTATACCTTGATTTGAAAATGAGACCCTTTGACTCACTCTGCAAAGTCCGAGCCTGGGCGTCCATTCTTGGGTGAGAAAAAAGGATTTAAAAACGCATGAGCAACTAGGCATTGGCTTTCAAATTCTTCTTTAGCCACGTCCTTTTGAGCAGATGGTCTGTGAATGGTAAGGTGAATGAAATGGAATGGTGAATGGTGGTGGGTAGACGTGGTGGGTGATACCACGTGATAAGTGTTTATCATTAATGATGCTATTATCTGGAGTTTTGGCGCCACTGGATTAAAGTGGTGACGTTGTAGGTGCCTGGCTGTTGGTGGTGGTCATTCGGTGACCAACGGCTCTGTGCCTAACCTCACACTGAATCGGCCAGCTAGACACGTCTGATTTCCGGTTGTGAGCCAACTTGTTCGGTTGAACACATTTATGTTTTTTTTTTAAATTATTAATCCGAGTTGCTGAATGACCGAAGCAGTCGATGAGCCCCTAAGCCCAAATAACCAACCAACAAAATTAATCCGAGTTCTTGCTGGGGGGGGGCTTTATGAACCAGGGTTCTATTGCTAAGCAGAACTTGCTGCGTGAACCCTGGCCCCACCAACCCATCCATGAGTTTCAGTTCAGCGGCAGAATTTTGACCTGAAGTTTAACGTGCCGTTAATGCACCGACACGGCGGCCCGGTAGCTCGTCCATATTGCATAAAGGGCCATGTTGCAAGTTGAGTTAAGTTGAGTTATGCTGCCATAGCTTACGAAGAGAAGTAGATGTACATTAGTAATCATCCGTTCAAAATGGAGAAGCACTTCCACCACATGATTGGCGCAATTCGTTTCACGTCGGGTGCTTCATAAGATATATCAATCAGGACACGTTACGCTAATTACAGCTAGACTTCTTACGAAGCATCGGCTCGAAGTGTATTGTTCCATTCCGTCACGTAGGCAACATGCCTCCTCTATGACGCCATATTAAAGAGGTTTGTAATCCGTAGGTTATTGTTTTATGATTCATTCTGCTCCTATATCACGGATGACGAAGTATCCTTAGGTTTGTTTAACATATTTGCTTCCACAAGAATTTATGACGGCCTTAAGTCATAATGTCAATACTTTTTCTTGCCTGTTTACGTTGGATTAGCTTCCTCTGGACATGCCCTGAAGCTTAATAAAATCGAGCCCGCAGCGTGATTTTGTGACGAGATAGCGGTAAACCTCCTGGTGCCTTTGGATTGATATGTTTAATCGGTTTGAACCATGCTGCAGGCTTAGTGTCATTCGCATTGGTATCCCGTGAGTCCAGTTTAATATACTGGACCAATAATTTAGTTTGTCACGTAACTACCTAAAATTTGAATTTATGCGTCGCGTTTGATTTGCCATGACTGAAATCGACTTAAAAACGTAGAAACCGATATAACCCGAGTTGTTCGTATAAGCGGATGTAAAAGCTTGTATTAAAAAGAAGCATTCTTTGACCTCGCATATCCCTTGAGCTCCGCTTTCTACCATTGACACAATTCTGCATTTTAGAGATTCATTAAAGCGGATCAAACCACGACGAATCGTTTCAGTTTATTCTAGACACAATGTTTATTGGATTTTCAGGACCAAGATATCTTGGTAGCACAGTAGTCTTTGTGGTAAAAACGGAGGTGCCCTTCGAAGGTGCCCCTTTAACCCTCGCAGTGCTGCAACATTTTCGACCTCTTGCAGTGAGGAGGAGACTCCCCTTCCCCGCCAACAAAAGTTGGTGGGGGTAAACTGTAACTGTTGTAAGCTGAAGACGAAGTCTAGCACAGCTGACGCGTGCAAAGGTTAGGATCACCGATCCTGTCAAGAGGAGATATATGTAAGTACGTTATGAACTATAGAAAACGATCATTTTCCCTCCCGCACTCTAAGGTTTTTTTAAAGAAGTGATGTCGAACAGCATTCATGAACACCGCTAAATGTTCAGAAAACCGATCATGAAACTAGCCACGTGTAATCTATTTATTGATCCCTGGCGTGATCGCTTCATCGGAAGTTCGGGTTGCAATTCGTTCGGAACCAGTGAGCGACTTACGTTGCTCGCGTTGTCATTATGACTGCCTGCTTACCCGCACGTGCTTGTATTGGCTGTCCATTCTACATCCTGGTCTAGTTGCATTTTATACGTAATTTTATGAGTTGTATAAAATGATCAATAAGAAGCAAAAATAATGCTTGTGTCCAGTTCAGCGACATAATTTCGATACACAGTGCCGTCATAAACCGCCTCTGATCCTGTCGTTTATGCTCAACAGCTCAGCACACATTGGATTCAGTGCCAAATGTGGCGTTTGAGTGGCGCTGCTATCGTAATATTGCACCCGGCTCTCCCGCGTTGGAAGCTGCGCCGCATGTGAACACAACACAGTGATCACCGTGGCACGCACTGAGCCGCACAAATCCACGCATTCAGCAGTGCCGGCCTTCGGCTCGCTGACCACTTGCAGCATGTAGAAATAACTCTCCGTGAACGGCCGCTCGAAACATCTCGCCGATTGAGGCATAGAGAACAAAAACAGTTCACAGCCGGCACGGACTAACGCCGACATCACAGATGGGCGACAGAACAGGCCGCACAGGCTCGTGGTGGCAATTGTCTCTGCGCGGGGCGGGAATGGCCGAGTGGTTAAATTACCATTACGTTTTTTTTACAACTACGTTAAATACTCGAAAAATTACGCGCACTGGAGGGGGGGGGGGCGGATTCCGCCCGCCCCCCCCTCACTAAGATTTCGGCTCCTATTAAAGCTGCAGGAACGAAATTCGCAAAGTGGATGGGTACGGTAGGGAACTCTATTGTGTGCAAATTTAATGACCTTAGGTCAATATCTTCAAGGTCAAATAAGGTCACATACGTCAAAATGTTCTTGTTTTGCGTGGCTTGGCTTGTCATTGTTATGGATCGCTGTGATTGTCTTTAAATGCTCCAAAATGGGCATCAATGATGTTTTGGACATTACCAATGATGCAATACAGATGCTAGACCCGGCATTTGACCTCAGGTCATCTATATAGGAGCACTTTATCAAGTCAGTTACCTGTTCCAGTTACCGGAACCGGGCCGCCCGCCCGACTGCTCCGTCGGGCAGCTCGGTGCAATCGGTTTCGCGAAGAAAGGAGTGAAGTACATGAATAAAGTATGAAAACGCTCAGGTACACAATGACAAACAGTAGTTTTCAGAATGTGTAGGGAGTAACATGCAAAGCGACATCAATCGCATGACAGTCATTTGCATTTATGACAACATTCCAGTTGACCAAGTTTGGTTCCATTAACCTGTCATGAACTTGACCTCGGTGACCTAACTTGACCTTGAGACTATATAGCATATCAATATACATCAAACAAGTCGCTAGTGTTGCCAAGAACACTTCCCTTTTGCCAATATACGGGAAGCGCATCAGCGCCGATTTTTGTGGTCTGGCGCTACGAAATGTTTTAACTTTAACGGCCTCTACTCGAAACATTTTCGGCTGATTTTCATTTTTCTTGCTTCAAGCGACACGCCGGTCATTTCTAAGCAGGTACGCACAAAATGGCGTATATCGACCGGTAAAATCTGGAGCTATGTACGAAAAACCGGAGGAGTGGGCGGATTTCGTCCCCCCCCCCCTCCAGTGCACGTGTTAAGGCGTTGAGGTCTGGGGTATCAAAGGTCCCGGGTTCAACACTCGGGACATTTCCCAATCCCGCGGCCCACCGGTGAAACAGTGTGGGCGGCGCCATTAGCCGTGATCGTGCATGAAGTGCGTCGATAACCACCCGATAAAGAAACAATCGTCTGCGCAATCTCATCCGCCGCCCCCCGGCCACGCACCGGGACGCGTGCCGGCGGACTCGAGGTGTCTGTGACGTCACAGCACGGTAGCCGGCCGTCTCTCGGCGTGACGTGCCGATAACGAGGTGTTGATCGGGCCAGCCGCCAATCAACGCCCCCATGCCGCGACTGGCGTTGGAGTTCTCGGAGATCGGCGCAGGGTGAGATGTTACTGCTGCTGGAAGAGCGCGGCCACGAATCGAGCTGTGGGGCTGTCCTGGCGCGGGCGCATCATCGGACAGCTTAGTGCTGCGGCACAGACAACGTGGTGTCTGACAGCACAGCGCCGCGGCACAGACAACGTGGTATCGGACAGCTTAGTGCTGCGGCACAGACGACGTGGTATCGGACAGCACAGCGCCGCGGCACAGACAACGTGGTATCGGACAGCTTAGTGCCGCGGCACAGACAACGTGGTATCGGACAGCTTAGTGCTACGGCACAGACAACGTGGTATCGGACAGCTTAGTGCTACGGCACAGACAACGTGGTATCGGACAGCTTAGTGCTGCGGCACAGACAACGTGGTATCGGACAGCACAGCGCCGCGGCACAGACAACGTGGTATCGGACAGCTTAGTGCCGCGGCACAGACAACGTGGCATCGGACAGCACAGCGCCGCGGCACAGACAACTCGTCGGCTGACCGCAGCGGGGCCCCGCCTGGAAAGGCACACCGTTGGCGTTCAGTTCCGGTGGGGATGCAGGTGCGGCGTTTCAGAACACGTGCAGCCCGTTCGTGCAGTGTCGCGCAATGCCGACAAGCTGTGTCAACCGGAGGACGGACGAGTCCCGATGTTGGCGATAGTTCGTCTAATTTCGGCGTCAGCTCGTCGAAAATGAAAGCGCTTCGGCCAAGATGTGTTGCGCCCGGAGTGAAGTTGTGCTCCGAGGTCGAATGTACCGAACGTGCCTCAAACTCGAACGCGCCATTCCGGATGGTCGACTAGGTATCGGCGGCACAGCGTACCCCGATCATGAGTTCCGGGGCTTCAACCATTGGCCGATGTTCAGCTCTGTCTCGTCGAGCCTCGCTGTGACCGCCTGCTGCTCTTTCGACTCGATCGACTTCCCGGTCTGCTGTTTGCGTAGAGTCGCGCTGCTCTCCGTGGTTCCACGTGCTTGAAACAACTGCGCGTCGGCACGACCAACCGCTGCCTGTCTGTATAGCCGATTGGGCGCTAAATGACCTACCATGGTCGATGTGCCCTAAAACCCAAATCACTCACTCACTCACTGTATAGCCGATGGTGGTGGCTATAGCCGGTGGTGGTGTAATAGCCGGTGGTGGTGTCTATTGGGTTTGCGATGCGTCTGCTTTTTGCGTCGCATGGCGTTGCCAATTTCACGCCGATTTGTCGCGGACGAGCAGTCGCGGCAGGTGGAACTCGAACCCACAACCTTTCGGCTGGGAGACAGACACCTTATCCTTAGCCCACTCGCCCTCCATGTCTGTAGAGGAGACGCTGTGGTTGTGACACGTCGACGTCGCCAACCGTTGCCCGTCTGCAGAGGAGACGCTGTGGTTGTGACACGTCGACGTGACCAATCGTTACCCGTCTATGGAGGAGACGCTGTGGTTGTGACGCGTCGACGTGACCAACCGTTACCCATCTATAGAGGAGACGCGTCGACGTGGCCAATCCTTACCCATCTATAGAGGAGACGCTGTGGTTGTGACGCGTGGACGTGGCCAATCGTTACCCATCTATAGATGAGACGCTGTGGTTGTGACGTGTCGACGTGGCCAATCGTTACCCATCTATAGAGGAGACGCTGTGGTTGTGACGCGTCGACGTGGCCAATCGTTACCCATCTATAGAGGAGACGCTGTGGTTGTGACGCGTCGACGTGGCCAATCGTTACCCAGCTATAGAGGAGACGCTGTGGTTGTGACGAGTCGACGTGGCCAATCGTTACCCATCTGTAGAGGAGACGCTGTGGTTGTGACGCGTCGACGTGACCAACCGTTACCCATCTATAGAGGAGACGCTGTGGTTGTGACGTGTCGACGTGGCCAATCGTTACCCATCTATAGAGGAGACGCGTCGACGTGGCCAATCGTTGCCCGTCTATAGAGGAGACGCTGTGGTTGTGACGCGTCGACGTGGCCAATCGTTACCCATCTATAGAGGAGACGCTGTGGTTGTGACGCGTCGACGTGGCCAATCGTTACCCATCTATAGAGGAGACGCGTCGACGTGGCCAATTGTTGCCCGTCTATAGAGGAGACGCTGTGGTTGTGACGCGTCGACGTGGCCAATCGTTGCCCGTCTATAGAGGAGACGCCGTGGTTGTGACGCGTCGACGTGGCCAATCGTTACCCAGCTATAGAGGAGACGCTGTGGTTGTGACGCGTCGACGTGGCCAATCGTTACCCATCTATAGAGGAGACGCGTCGACGTGGCCCATTTGCCCGTCTACAGAGGAGACGCTGTGGTTGTGACACGTCGACGTGGCCAATTGTTGCCCGTCTATGGAGGAGACGCTGTGGTTGTGACGCGTCGACGTAACCAACCGTTACCCGTCTGCAGAGGAGACGCTGTGGTTGTGACGCGTCGACATGACCAATCGTTACCCGTCTGCAGAGGAGACGCTGTGGTTGTGACGCGTCGACGTGGCCAATCGTTACCCATCTTAGGGAGGTTTGACGCGTCCAATCGTTACCCGTCTGTAGAGGAGACGCTGTGGTTGTGACGCGTCGACGTGGCCAATCGTTACCCATCTATAGAGGAGACGCTGTGGTTGTGACGCGTCGACGTGGCCAATCGTTACCCATCTATAGAGGAGACGCTGTGGTTGTGACGCGTCGACGTGGCCAATCGTTACCCATCTATAGAGCAGACGCTGTGGTTGTGACGCGTCGACGTGGCCAATCGTTACCCGTCTGCGAGAGACGCTGTGGTTGTGACTGCCCATCTATAGAGGAGACGCTGTGGTTGTGACGCGTCGACGTGGCCAATCGTTACCCATCTATAGAGGAGACGCTGTGGCTGTGACGCGTCGACGTGGCCAATCGTTACCCATCTATAGAGCAGACGCTGTGGTTGTGACGCGTCGACGTGGCCAATCGTTACCCATCTATAGAGCAGACGCTGTGGTTGTGACACGTCGACGTGGCCAATCGTTGCCCGTCTATAGAGGAGACGCCGTGGTTGTGACGTGACTCTGTGCGTCTCCAGCATGAAGCGGGGCCAGGTGGCGGGCGTAAGCCGTGGGCTCCCGCCGTCCAGTCCCTTCGCCTCATACAAGGACCTGAAGCGACACTGGAAGAACATGGTTAGTGAATGTCAAACCGAACACATACAACAGTATGCGATTCGGCGAGTATATCAGTTGTCAATCCCTTCTTCCAGGAATATCTTACGCGATTTCAGGAAGAGAAGTTCTACACCAGATACACTTTTTCTCGACGCTAAGTTTACGAATTCGTCTACTCACGAGGTGCCAAACGTCGTTTCCACTCCCATGCTTACAGGCAAAACGTTCCCTCCGTGCATTGGCCAGGTGGTTAAGCCGGTTTTTACGTTGGTGCCAAGGTGTGGAAATGTGTATGTTGCTTGCTAAGCCCTTCAGACGTTCGGTGGGCTTGCGCGGGCTGTGGTGCACCGGCAGCCCAGGCACCATGGCCGGGTTCACTATTGTCACCAGGAGCGGATGCGCTTGGCTGCACCGTGACGCGTGGGCATCCATGTTGGATTTGCTCATGAGCGATGGGCGATTGGCTCATGAGCGATTTGCTCATGAGCGACTGTATGGCGTAGTGTTGGCTCGTGCAGGATACCACGCCCTGGCGCACCCGTGACAGACGTGCGGCCGACCAACTGCCGATGTAATAACAGGTAGAGTCAGGAACGGATGCAGAGGGGGCACTGGGCGCATGCCCCCCCCCCTCTGCCCATGGAAAGGTGGTGTCCATCTGGCTGAAAAAGTCGCCGCTTCGGGAAGGCTGTCCCCCCCCATGCTCAACGGATTTGTTTCAGCCACAGTCGCCCCTTTTAGAGGAAAAGGCACCCATTCGATATCCTCGAGTGCATGCCCCCTCCCCCGCTGAACGAATTTTTGCGCTGAAGGGACCTCTCCGAGGAAATGTGCCACAATAATTACTGGGTCCGGCCCTGGGTAGTGTGTTTTCCGCCGGTTGCCACGGCCACCGGCCGCGTGTGACCATGTGCGTGTGTACCGGCGGAACAAATGTTGCACGCCCAGGTGCTTACCCGTAGTAGTTCGGCGGCTGTTTGGCGCGCATCCATGCGGCGGGCGATGGCGCCGTCACTTCCGCCGTTTAGCGCCACTCGACCTCCACCCCGGGACATCCGGTCCGCACTCTGTATGGCTGCCTGGTCAGGACCGAAACACCAGCGGCCCGCAAAATGCTGGCGGAAGTCACACCTTTGCATGTTCGTTACTTTGCCCGGCACGTCCACCTCGAAGCTGGATGGCTCGCGGCTACCTGGGCAGACTGGGGGATGTGTCCAGCCCGCTGGACACCCATTTGCTGATGGCGTACAGCTGTAATCACACGATAGTGTGCGATCAGACTAACTGTTTAGCTTCGACGCAACAAGTGTCCTTGTATCAAATTACTGACTTCCGTACAGCCTCCCGAGTTGTAAGTATTGTGATCAAGCGAATATTCATCCGTATACATTCATTGAACGTGATGCGGCATGTATTGTATATTATGGCGAAACTATTGAATATGATTAGTTAGATGTTGCATGCTTTTATCAAACAAATAAACGTTAATTATTTATTGGATATTTGTAAATGTTCAGCTGCCTTGCATAATGAGTGAGGGTGAGAGGTGAGAGCGAATGACCCGGGTAGTATGTGCAGTGTTAAAATATTGATTTATCGTATGGTGCGAGATGTCGAAACGAGTGCAGCAGGATGTCGAAATCGCCATGGAAGTAATGCTATTTAAAATCTTGTTAAGTCCTGCAAACCCAGTTTTGAGACAATTGCGTACATATGGCTGTTCCCGTTGTGCGTGTTTTGAAAGATACCTAATTTGGTTATATCGATATCAACGATAACGATATAAACACCTATGCTATAAACTGGAGTTGTATAACAAAGCACATCATAGGTAATCCCTCTACCTGGAATCGACCTACGGGATGTTCGTTATCACGATTCTGGATCCGTTATGGTGAGCAAAAGTATGATACTTGTAAACGGGATACAGTTAGAAACGAGGCATGAAGACTCCACAAACATGCATAGAAGCACGATGTCGATACTTCTTTGGGAAGGATGTCGATTCAGTGTTCAGTAAGTGGTATATTCCACCCTATTTCGCGAATAATTTATCACTGAGTATGTATGTTATGGTTTAACGGAAGATGGGACGTAAGGATATCGCAGCAGCGTGCGAGTTTCCGCCCATGTCGTGTAGTCTTCGCGTGAACACCTGACGGCCATTGATCAGCTGCAGATCATTAGTCAAGGCTGAAGCTCGCACACGGCGGGTTACGAAGATGCGAAGTGCCTTCCTGGCTAATTTGATCGTAGCTGTTGTCGCGGAGCATGTAATATCGATCCCCACCAAGACTAATGCACCCACCCTGTTGATTTAATATTAATTGGATGTGTTGTAAATATACTGGCTGCAGGCAAGTGGATGCTGCGTCATGACCAGTCGATTCTTCGCCTGTTCCACTATTTTGCCCCTCGTGTCAGGGGCTGTATTTTGCCACTGTGTACTCATGTTGTTCATCCACTTGCTGTCATGCTATCAGTAGCCGTCAATATAGATCGCTCTTGGCAGCGCAGTTACATGGCTGTATGGTGTGTGCCCCTACTGTGTGTCGGTATTGGATCGCGTTGTTGCAGTACGGGTATCGGTTACCAGACGAGGAGCCGTCCCACTACATCCACATCAACTTCCGGCTCGTGGGGCCGCAACTCTTCACCTACCCGCCCTACTGCCTCCGCTCAGGTACACGTCTACCCGCCCTACTGCCTCCGCTCAGGTACACGTCTACCCGCCCATACTGTCTACGCTCAGGTACACGTCTACCCGCCCTACTGCTCTACCCGCCCATACTGTCTACGCTCAGGTACACGTCTGTCGCCCTACTGTCTGCTATCGCGCAGGCATGTCCTCCATACTGTCTTTTCTCTGGTACACCTGTATCTCCCCGCTGCCTCTTCTCTATTACACCTGTACCTAGCTAATGCCTCTTCTGTAGTACATCTGTACCACCCCACGGTTTGCTCTTAGGTACACCTGTTACCTCCCCACTGCCTCTTCTGTAGTACACATGTACCTCCCCACTGTCTGCTCTCGGAAGCATCTATCCACCACACCGTCTCCGTTCATGTACACCCACTCGCCGTACTGTACCAGTTCAGGGACACCCACCCGCCGTACTGTCTCCGTCCAGGGACACCCACCCGCCGTACCGTCTCCGTCCAGGGACACCCACCCGCCGTACTGTCTCCGTTCAGGGACACCCACCCGCCGTACCGTCTCCGTCCAGGGACACCCACCCGCCGTACTGTCTCCGTCCAGGGACACCCACCCGCCGTACTGTCTCCGTTCAGGGACACCCACTCGCCATACTGTCTCCGTCCAGGTACACCCACCCACCGTACTGTCTCCGTCCAGGGACACCCACCCGCCGTACTGTCTCCGTTCAGGGACACCCACCCGCCGTACTGTCCCCGTTCAGAGACACCCACCCGCCGTACCGTCTCCGTCCAGGGACACCCACCCGCCGTACTGTCTCCGTTCAGGGACACCCACCCGCCGTACTGTCTCCGTTCAGGGACACACACCCGCCGTACCGTCTCCGTTCAGGGACACCCACCCGCCGTACCGTCTCCGTTCATGTACACCCACCCGCCGTACTGTCTCCGTTCAGGGACACCCACCCGCCGTACCGTCACCGTCCAGGGACACCCACCCGCCATACCGTCTCCGTCCAGGGACACCCACCCGCCGTACCGTCTCCGTTCAGGGACACCCACCCGCCGTACTGTCTCCGTTCAGGGACACCCACCCGCCGTACCGTCTCCGTCCAGGGACACCCACCCGCCGTACTGTCTCCGTCCAGGTACACCCACCCGCCGTACCGTCTCCGTCCAGGGACACCCACCCGCCATACCGTCTCCGTCCAGGGACACCCACCCGCCGTACCGTCTCCGTTCAGGGACACCCACCCGCCGTACTGTCTCCGTTCAGGGACACCCACCCGCCGTACTGTCTCCGTTCAGGGACACCCACCCGCCGTACTGTCTCCGTTCAGGGACACCCACTCGCCGTACTGTCTCCGTTCAGGGACACCCACCCGCCGTACCGTCTCCGTTCAGGGACACCCACCCGCCGTACCGTCTCCGTCCAGGGACACCCACCCGCCATACCGTCTCCGTCCAGGGACACCCACCCGCCGTACCGTCTCCGTTCAGGGACACCCACCCCGTACTGTCTCCGTTCAGGGACACCCACCCGCCGTACCGTCTCCGTCCAGGGACACCCACCCGCCGTACTGTCTCCGTCCAGGTACACCCACCCGCCGTACCGTCTCCGTCCAGGGACACCCACCCGCCATACCGTCTCCGTCCAGGGACACCCACCCGCCGTACCGTCTCCGTTCAGGGACACCCACCCGCCGTACTGTCTCCGTTCAGGGACACCCACCCGCCGACTGTCTCCGTCCAGGGACACCCACCCGCCATACCGTCTCCGTCCAGGGACACCCACCCGCCGTACCGTCTCCGTTCAGGGACACCCACCCGCCGTACTGTCTCCGTTCAGGGACACCCACCCGCCGTACTGTCTCCGTCCAGGGACACCCACCCGCCGTACTGTCTCTTCAGGGCCCACCCGCCGTACTGTCTCCGTCCAGGGACACCCACCCGCCGTACCGTCTCCGTCCAGGGACACCCACCCGCCATACTGTCTCCGTTCAGGGACACCCACCCGCCGTACTGTCTCCGTTCAGGGACACCCACCCGCCGTACCGTCTCCGTCCAGGGACACCCACTCGCCATACTGTTTCCGTCCAGGGACACCCACCCGCCGTACTGTCTCCGTTCAGGGACACCCACCCGCCGTACTGTCCCCGTTCAGGGACACCCACCCGCCGTACCGTCTCCGTCCAGGGACACCCACTCGCCATACTGTCTCCGTTCAGGGACACCCACCCGCCGTACTGTCCCCGTTCAGGGACACCCACCCGCCGTACCGTCTCCGTCCAGGGACACCCACTCGCCATACTGTCTCCGTTCAGGGACACACACCCGCCGTACCGTCTCCGTTCAGGGACACCCACCCGCCGTACCGTCTCGTTCATTTGTACACCCACCCGCCGTACTGTCTCCGTTCAGGGACACCCACCCGCCGTACTGTCTCCGTCCAGGGACACCCACCCGCCGTACTGTCTCCGTTCAGGGACACCCACCCGCCGTACTGTCTCCGTCCAGGGACACCCACCCGCCGTACTGTCTCCGTCCAGGGACACCCACCCGCCGTACTGTCTCCGTTCAGGGACACCCACCCGCCGTACCGTCTCCGTCCAGGGACACCCACCCGCCGTACTGTCTCCGTCCAGGGACACCCACCCGCCGTACTGTCTCCGTTCAGGGACACCCACCCGCCGTACCGTCTCTGTCCAGGTACACCCACCCGCCGTACCGTCTCCGTCCAGGGACACCCACCCGCCGTACTGTCTCCGTTCAGGGACACCCACCCGCCGTACCGTCTCCGTCCAGGGACACCCACCCGCCGTGCTGTCTCCGTCCAGGGACACCCACCCGCCGTACCGTCTCCGTCCAGGGACACCCACCCGCCGTACCGTCTCCGTCCAGGTACACCCACCCGCCGTACTGTCTCCGTCCAGGGACACCCACCCGCCGTACCGTCTCCGTCCAGGGACACCCACCCGCCGTACTGTCTCCGTTCAGGGACACCCACCCGCCGTACTGTCTCCGTCCAGGGACACCCACCCGCCGTACTGTCTCCGTTCAGGGACACCCACCCGCCGTACTGTCTCCGTTCAGGGACACCCACCCGCCGTACTGTCTCCGTCCAGGGACACCCACCCGCCGTACCGTCTCCGTCCAGGTACACCCACCCGCCCGTACTCTCCTGTCGTGGACCGGTGCCGCTAACCAATAGGAAACGTGCACGGCGATCGTCAGGAAGCAAAATCAAACCGCCTTCTGTCTCGCCGCCAAACTGCCAAACATTTCTGACATTCAACGACATTGAGTCATGTGTGCCGTCACTAGGTATGGTGTCCGTTATAAGTCTCTGTTTGCATGCAGCTAATTCGAATAATGCCGTGAGGTTTGTACGGGAAATTGTGTGTATGTGAATGATCGCCGGTGTGTCTATGCATCTAACATGTTGTGCTTCGCAGGATTTCGTGATATCTGTTCAGCGGTGGTCAGTGGTCAGCGGGTATTTAAAACGCCTCCGGTGGCGGGCGCTGTCACCGACTTAATTTGACTGGAATGGAAGCAAAATCGATACGACGCGACCATCAGAATACGTATTCCCTGATGACATCGTACCACAGATGAATGTTTGTCATGTCTGATGCACGTCACGGATATGTGTCTGTGGCGTCGAGTGAGAGTGCTTTCGCCCTGCATGCATATGCTTATACATGCAGTTTCAGTCGCCAGCTGGCACCAATCAATTAGTAGGCGAAGTCGCAATAATAACCCACGCATGTATCGCAGCACTAATCATGAGTCGTGTTATGGGTGAAGTAATGGAGCGGACAGGCATCTGGAACGCTTGAGGAGCAGGTAAGCCTAAAACATAACATAACACAACAGGCATATAATATAACAACATGACGGGTATATAAAGTAACAGCAGCATGACGGGTATATAATATAACAACATGACAGGCATATAATATAAGAACATGACGGGTATATAATGTAACAGCAGCATGACAGGTATATAATATAACAACATGACAGGTATATAATATAACAGCAGCATGACAGGTATATAATATAACAACATGACAGGCATATAATGTAACAGCAGCATGACAGGTATATAATATAACAACATGACAGGCATATAATATAACAACATGACGGGTATATAATGTAACAGCAGCATGACAGGTATATAATATAACAACATGACAGGCATATGATATAACAACATCACGGGCATATAATGTAACAGCAGCATGACAGGTATATAATATAACAACATGACAGGCATATGATATAACAACATCACGGGCATATAATGTAACAGCAGCATGCCAGGTATATAATATAACAACATGACAGGCATATGATATAACAACATCACGGGCATATAATGTAACAGCAGCATGACAGGCATATAATATAACAACATGACAGGCATATAATATAACAACATGACGGGTATATAAAGTAACAGCAGCATGACGGGTATATAATATAACAACGTGACAGGCACACAACAGGCATGACCACCAACCATTCACCGTCCATTCTGAGTGGGCGGCTGCCGCTGCCAGCAGACAGTTACCCACAGATGAGGCTCGCTGGTCGTGATGAGAGGCGCTCATCCGGTGGCGTTCCGCCGCCCGGGGCTGGACAGATGACGCCCATCGTCTGACGTGCACGCCGCCGACCGGGCGCTGTCGGCACCACAGCCCGCGGGGCGGCCACCGCCGCTCCGCTGCCTGGCAGCTCGATGGAAAGTCATAACACCCAGTGTTCATTTACTAACTGTTATGAACGTTGGCGGTAAATGAGCCTGGGGTTTTGTGAATGCTCCCCTCGATGGACGGCTCCGTCGCATCGCCTCGAATGTCCACGCTCGTCCTCCGCCCATTGTCTGAAACAGAGTGAGCTCTGCCCGTGTGTGCAGGGTCGTGGCGCGGCTATCAGTCACGGACAGTGGGGGGAGGTGGTGCCCCCCCCGGCTACGTGTCTCGGTCCAGCTGTAGCCCGTCGACACCGTCGCGAACGATGGGACGGTGTTGCCAGCCACGCCCAGTCTACAGCGAAGCTTCCGAATTCGATGCGGTCAGGAAAACTTGCGATAATATTATTACCGCATATTACAGCTTTCCGAATGTTTTGTCATGTGAGAAGCCCGTTTGCAAGACCAATATTTTTGTCAGTTTTCCTAATCGCATGATGTTCGGAAGTTTTGCTGCCCATGTACGCCGTATAGCTGTCTACTGCTACATAGTGATGCGAACCGTTCACCGGAAAATGTTCGTCCAGCTACCGGGGCAGCCATGTAAAACTCATCACGGTGCGTTGCTAAAAACCCAGCTTCTTACTTCAGTTCCAGTGATATATATGTATATATATGTATATATGTAAATATATACATATATATATACATATACATATATATATATATATATATATATATATATATATATATATATATATATATATGTATATATATATATATATATATATATATATATATATATATATATATATATATATATATATATATATATATATATATATATATATATATATATATATATATATATATATATATATATATATATATATATATAGATAGATATGATTGCAGAGGCAAAACCCCACAAATCCGTCGTCATTTACAATCCAATGTTGGTTTCCGCCAGCGGAGCTTCCGGGTGGCATGTCACATTACGAGGGATTTCATGATGGGTTTATTGCAAGCGGGTCCACAGAATATGGAGTGATGCATATGGCTGTCCAAATGAGCAAGATTAAATGATGCGATCGGATCCGTGATTGTGAAAACATGTCAAGTTCGAACTTTGGTATGGTTGGTTATTGGTTTTTACGACACATCGGCCGTTGAGTGATATAGCGTCGCCAATCTCTCACGCCGATTGGTCGCGGGCGAAGAGTAGCGACAGGTGAGATTCGAACCCACAATCTTTCGATTGCGAGACGAGCATCTTACCCCTAGACCACTCGTCCCCTGAACTTTGGTATGGGTGAGCTGGGGTAAGATAAATAGAAATACTTGTCAGGGAATGCTTCAATTGCTAATGGACAAGTTTCATGTCCGTACAGACTTGATTTTTTTTTCACGTTTCACTCGTGATTTTTAATTTTAAAGACGATGCCACAACGATGCCGCAAAATGCCACAAAACGATGCCACAAAAATAAACGAAATTCATTTATTATTTGTTTAATTCCCTAAGTTACTTAAATCATTCCAAGAAGCGCCTCAGAAATTCTCGTTTTGTGATTCGTCAAAATACTCGTGACGTCACATCTGTAGAGTTCAGCGATGCTTGACTGCCGCCAATTATAGCTTCCATTTGGGACGCTGCGAGTTCGTAATAAAAGTGATAGTTTTAGCTTGGATCACATCCGATCGCCAGGGGCAAATGGATCGTAGAAAACGGCGCTATTATTCTTGTTTGTGTCGATGTATACAAATGCAACTGCAAGTAAGCTAGAAGCAATGTTCATCGGCCTCCCGACGGCCGACAAGATGAGGACGTTGTCCAGCGATTCTGCACGCCGCGACAGTCCACTGATCTCTGCTAGTGGCCCCGCTTGCTGCGACGAACATTTATATGTATATGTACCGCTAGTAGGCATAGGTACGAGTATTTTGATAGACGTGGGCACGCCTAAGGATGTGAGGGGACTGTAATCAGAGTACTTTCCTCAGAAGTGTAAATATTGAGATTTTTACATCATGGTTTAGCTTGAAGATGGTGATTTTTTCTTCCATTTCTGTGAAAACTCCAACACAATAGAAGTATGTTTTTTTTGCAAAGACGGGAACTTGTTAGTATCCATCTTGTTGGAATCATGGATGTCCACAACCCTTTCATATTAGCATTAAGTGAAAGGAATCGACATTTTCTAGTTGACTGCAGCATGCTGAAGATGGCAAGACATTTGCAAGTTTGTGCTTTAAGGTAATTTTTGAATTCTTGGAATTTCTTTTTCCAGCGCAGTGTTCAGGAATGTGGTCAACATGATGTAGCTACTCGTTTTCTCTGCAAATGTATGCTTTTCAGTGGGCTGGCAAACAATAAGAGGGTAAAATAAGTAAAAAAAAGTGTAGCATAGCCTAACCTAACATAACCTGACCTCCAATGGAAAACAAATTATCGAAAAAGTGCTCAAAATTCAAGCAATTTTTAGTCTAAAAGTTTTACTGGAAAAACCAAACCTAATGTAACGTGGTCTCAACTTTCTTTAATAAAAAACAAACTTTTAAGATAAAAAACCTACCCAAACCTGACATTGCCAAACCTAACCACCTTGCTTCTTGCAAGTAAAATGTATGCAAATTTGTCTCGTGAAACCTTAAGGCACAATAATGCCCTACTGCCAAAACATTTTGCCAAAAAAAAACTACAGAAACCCCAGCAGTGGTATATTTGTAATGCTTTTCTTAAGCTCAGTGAAATTCCACAAGATGCCTTACATTCCATGTAAAAATTAAGCCAACAATCCTTGTCCTCCATCTAAAATCCATAGCAGTTCTAGCTAATGAATCACTTCAATTTTCCATTTGATAGTCATCCCTTTTTGCATTATCTCCATCAACATCATAAAATATGGCAGCAGTTGCAGAGGGCATCTTGCTCACTTTGCATCATCGAAATGCTGCTTGAAGATGTTGGATGACATTGGCCTACACCTGCTAATCACTGATTATGTTGCTCTACACCTACCTACATATTATTGATCACGTCAGCCTACACATGCAGGTAGCTAATCATGTCTGCCTACACGTATTGATAATTGAATGCATACACTGCTACACATGCACAATGTATATATCCCTGCAAGTAAGCTAATTAATATTCCACAACATGCCTGGCATTCCATGCAAAGATCAACCTGAAAACATGTGTACCTTGTCCAAAATCCATAGAATATCCAAAAATCATCCCTGCAATTTGTCATTTGATAGTAGTCCCTTTTTGCAACATATCCATGGACATCATTATATTGCAGTAATTGGAGCAAGCATTTGACCCACTCTGTTCCATCACAGTACTGCTTGAAGGTAGGCTATGACATCTGCCAAAGTATCACAATACACCTGTGCATTTCAACTGCATCTCTATGTATTTGCCCATATATTTTACCAATCATGTGATGTGAAATGTGCAATATTCACAAATTGAAATAAACTTGGCATGCTATTCATTGGTCATGTATCAAATACTTACATTGGGATGCAGCTTGCAGTTTATCCCACTGTGGAATGCCACTTATGGAACTAGGTGTAAACAGCTTCTGTTTTGCTGAGGGGAAACCATGGTGTTTGTTCAGCTAAGCCACACATAATTTATGTCATTGTCTTTTCCATTATTTTACTCATTTTACCCATAAACATAGTACAGGCTTTTGCTATTTGTACGCACCGCATTGCGCCGGATTTGAAACAAAAATGTTAGTTGTTGTATTACAACCATAATAGATTACCTACCCTTCCAAGCTCCATATTTTCGTTAAAATTGGTAACATTTCAGTATCACAAGCCCTTGCTTTAGTACCCATGACACGAGTCGGTTGAAAAACATTGCATGGAACAATCCAACGCATGGTTCCCTACGCGTTTCGGGCTTGGCCGTTTCGAGACTCCACATATGTGACGTCATTGCTACGGGAATGTTTTTAAATCGATGGCAACACCTAAGTGAAATAATTAAATTATGCTCTAAATGCTTCTGCGGTGGGAAAAATCTGTCAGTTTTGTTTCCGAAGTAATATTACCGTTCTTTGCAACCAAAAACCCATAGCCTGAAACTTGTCCATTACCACTTCATGAACTGCTAAGCCACTCAGCACACATTTTCCAACCTTTTCCGCGCCAATTTTCACGTTCTTGGACATGTTCGGCTGTCAGCACGTTTTAAAAAAGCTCAACTTTCCGATTCCAAGTCGAATAGACCAATCCATCGCTGCCGAATTATAATATCTGTAGGGAACGACGCATAAGCGAAACACGTGCTACGCTCGACCTTGCCTTGTTCCATCGTGCCCTACGTTCTGCATGTAGAGCTGTTCCCATCCGCAATTATCTGCGTCACCACGAAGCTGAGCTCTGACGTGAGCACGTCTGAGGCTGTCAATTGTAGAGGAGGTCCGAGATTCAAGTCGCACGAGGAGTGGTACGCAACGTCGGCATTAGTGGATGTGTTGGTGTTGTGTGCGAGTGTGCAAGTTCACGCGGCAGCAGTGTATGCACGTCGATGTGGCACTTTCACGGCTGATAGCGGTGCCGGTGAATTTCTGGGTATGTAATGGAGATTGCATGCACGAATTGTTTGTATATCCATGGATAAATTGAATGCCGCTTTTTTACCGCTCGAGCGGTTAAAAAGGCACGCACTCGCACGCACTCTCGAGCGCGCTCGGGAGTGCGTGATGCCGTTACTAACCCTCGGCCAAATGGAGAGGGAGAGGTGACAGCGCTGGGCCACTTCCATCTCTTTATGTGCAATAGCTGAGGAGCCGAACTGCGTAATATGCTGACATGCGCAATTCATTTTTACACCATTTTACACCTTTCATAAGTAAATTGGGCCCAGACATCCATCATTCAGTTACCCTGGTCACGTTAAGCAGGTCCACCTCCATATAGTTTGAATAGCGTTTTATTTTTTAGCTCCAGCGTATCGGGAACTCCAGTTGCTCCGATAGCTCCAGTAGTTCCAATAGCTCCAGCGTATCGGGAACTGTCGGGGAAGAACTTTCAGGATGTATGGTGCGGAGCGGCAGCAGCGTTTTGTTGGGAGTTCGATTGAGTAATAGCACTGTATGTGAACCCAATAGAATCGCTTTGTTTGGGTACGAGCGGTAATTCTTGTTTTCAAAAACAACATCAAGCCTGATTTATGTGCAAAAGTTAGCGCAATCTGTTCATTGTGGAGAACAGGTCGCCACGTGCTATCCAAGATCACTAACCTCTGGTAAACTCACAAGGTATGATCTTCCGGTGGGCTTGACAAAAAAAAAATATATTTGTGCCCAGTTGGTTTATTTTGACTCAGTTGATCTTTATTGGCCCAACGTAAATGTAGGCCTTAATAATAATGCACATTTTATGTGCTGATAAAGCATGTTGTCTTTCATAAATACCATTTCTTAGACCAGACACTATAACGAAAGAAACTCGTTGAGCTGATTTAGGTACTTGCTCAACGGGTCCGCATGACCTAATCAGAATCCTCTGTTTTCCAGTTCAATGTCCGGTGCGTCAGTGGTAGAGATATTCCACAATGAAATTCATCATGTCAATTTTGTTTTGTACGGGGATAGTTATTCCATCCAATTTTTTACCAACAATAATTGCTCTTTTGTGATCATATTTTTCACGTTGGGTGACGCGTTTTTGCTGTTGAAATATGTCCAATGCCTTTCCTACTGGTCGTCATCGTTGTTGTGCTTCAAATCGCCGTTTCGAGTCGGAGTGGGACATCCAGACAACTCCCCTCCCCTCAGCACGACTTGTAGCGTTTCCGAAGCAGGTTTGGCGTGAGAGGCCCGATGCGGGTCAGTGGCACTGGAACCTTGCGGTTCACCTCGGTCATTTCCTACGACATTCAGCTGATAAAGACATTGGCGGTCCAAAGTCACGTCGCTGACGTTTTGCAGGTGGTTGAATTTCTGCAGGAGGAGCTGAGTCTCGATCCTGCGTCTTTTCCATGGGCAGGTCGCAGCACAGCTGGACCAACAGAGCGCCTCGGCACCGTCGACCTCCATCGTAACCGCGCTGACTGTTCACGCTGTGTTGGCTGCTCCTCGCGGAAGCACTTGACTGTCTCGTCCGCCCCGCCGCCTGTCCAGAGACCACGCCGTGCCGTGTCCCGACAGGAGCGCCCGTGTTCCTCGCCCGGCCCGCCCCGCGGTCCATCCTGTCTGGTCCGCCGCGCCGCCTGTCCAGAGACCACCCCGTGCCGTGTCCCGACAGGAGCGCCCGTGTTCCTCGCCCGCCCCGCGGTCCATCCTGTCTGGTCCGCTGCGCCGCCTGTCCAGAGACCACCCCGTGCCGTGTCCCGACAGGAGCGCCCGTGTTCCTCGCCCGCCCCGCGGTCCATCCTGTCTGGTCCGCCGCGCCGCCTGTCCAGAGACCACGCCGTGCCGTGTCCCGACAGGAGCGCCCGTGTTCCTCGCCCGGCCCGCCCCGCGGTTCATCCTGTCTGGTCCGCCACGCCGCCTGTCCAGAGACCACCCCGTGCCGTGTCCCGACAGGAGCGCCCGTGTTCCTCGCCCGCCCCGCGGTCCATCCTGTCTGGTCCGCTGCGCCGCCTGTCCAGGGACCACCCCGTGCCTTGTCCCGACAGGAGCGCCCGTGTTCCTCGCCCGGCCCGCGGTCCATCCTGTCTGGTCCGCCGCGCCGCCTGTCCAGAGACCACCCCGTGCCGTGTCCCGACAGGAGCGCCCGTGTTCCTCGCCCGGCCCGCCACGCGGCCCATCCTGACCGCCCTGCTGCGCGACCTCCACGTGAAGGTCAGCTCTGTGTGCGGACAGCCCCTGACCTTCTCCGGCACGCCGTCCTACTTGACCGTCCAGCTGCGACCGGCGCCCTTGGTACGTGTCGCATCTCAGCTGATCCCTCCCTCCAACTAATTATTTAGCCTCCACGCATATTTCCGTCAGACGTGTAGTTTCATAAATACACACATGCAATAACACACAGACGTGTATATATATATATATATATATATATATATATATATATATATATATATATATATATATATATATATATATATATATACACATACATATATATATATATATATATATATATATATATATATATATATATATATATATATCCATATACATATACTATATATATATATATATATATATATATATATATATATATATATATATATATATTGTTATATATGTTATATATATATATATATATATTTTATATATTATATATATATGTATATTGTATATATATATATATATATATATATGTATATATATATATATTATATATATATATATATATATATTTATATATATATATATGTGTGTGTGTGTGTGTGTGTTCGTGCGTGCATATACACTGATTTTGATGACCAGCTGATCATTCAAATTAGGTTGCTTGATGGTGGACCACAACCGGCTGCCCACAACTGATTGCATCGTCTTCGATGCGTCGTTCCCATGGCCCCCATCAGTGTTTGCTGGTCGTCTAGCCGTTCGGCTGTTCATGGTGTGCTGATTCGTGCTGTTTGCCGTTGCTGTTCTGGTGTGCTATTCCGTGCGCCTGTCGAGTTCATGTGTGCTGATTACGGTGCGCCTGTTGTGCGGTTCATTCTTTGTGATTCACGTTGGTGTGCTTTGATGGCTTTCACACTTGGCTCGTGTGGGATTTGCCTGAAGTTTGTCGGGTTTATTGGCTTCCGTTTAGCCTGTTCTGGCAATACCATTTTGGTGGCTGCGGTGTGTCTCCCCAGCCGAGTTCCGCTCGATCACGGCAATTGTGATGGCTGTAATCGAGCGCTACTTGGCCAGGGGGAGCCGAGTTTGGACCGGGGCACCAGACGTGCATTGCTAGCTGCGGCCGCGGCGTCGGGGCTCGACGGCAGCGGACTGTTCGATTGTGCACGGTCCGACCATCCAGCGTAACTAACACTCCCTCCCCCGCGCATGGCACCACCGCGGTGTCCCTGGTCAAACGGTGGGAGAGTCTATAATGCCCACTTTTTTGCTCGATGGACGATCTCAGTAATTACGAAGTAGATGTCGATGAAATGTGCAGTAATAGATGTCTATTAATTAATGTAGTGGTTTTGACCTACAACCGTTATGAATATTTTCTTTCAAATGTCTTTAAATCGCCCCCGAATGGCGTTGAAACGCTGTAATCACAACAATAAAAAATGCCCGATGGACGATCTCAGTTATTACTGCACAGATTTTCATGAAAATGGCTATAAAATGACTTCGACATCCATTTTGGGCCCATTGAGTTACTTCCAGCCGATATCATTAGGTAGAAATCCATGAAATGAGGGATTGAAATTCGAGATTTGCCCGATGGACGATCTACGAAGGTAATTTACAGAATTTCGCCAAACACACACTAATTAATGCATTTTCACCGTATTAGATCAGTTGAGGCAGTTAGGAGAAAAAATAACATATGAAGTATGAAATAGACTCTTAACACGGAAGTCAGTACAACCGTGAACCAAGCTTTCAGTCATCCTACAAATAGATCACCCATCTCTAATTGAATTGTGATGTGATGGATTTCTACATTTCATACGTCGTTTTTCCTCTTAACTGCCTCATCTAATCTAATACGGTGAAAAGACATTGATCAGTGTGTGTTTGGCTCAATTCTGTAACTTACTTTCGTAGATCGTCCATCGGGCAAATCTCAAATTTCAATCTCTCATTTCGTGGCTTTCTACGTATTTATTTCGGCTGGAAATGACTCAAATGGCCCAAAATCGATGTCGAAGTTTATTTTAGAGCAATTTTCATGAAAATCGGTGCAGTAGTTACTGAGATCGTCCATCAGGCATTTTCTATTGTGATTACAGCGTTTCACCGCCATTTGGGGGAAATTTAAAGACATTTGAAAGAAGATATTAATTACGGTTTAGGTCAAAGCTACTACATTACTTAAAAGACATCTATTGCTGCACCTTTCATCGACATCCCCTTCGTAATTACTGCGATCGTCCATCTGGCAAAAAAGTGGGCATTATAGACCCTCCCTCAAACGGTCACGTCGTAGCCGGGAAATCGGGTTTGGCCGATTGCAGTTATTATTTATGGAGCACGTGCCGAGCTGCCATCTGTTGAGTTGGCAAGCCTCTAGCTGGGTGGACTCGCTTCCGTTCCTTGTAAGCTCTCGACACAACGCAGATTGGCACAGCAGGCTTGGCCATGTCTTTCTGTGTTCCGACTCTCCAGTTAAACATTTAGCTCCAACTAAAAAAGGTTGAAATCTTCTTCACTAGAAGTGCCATGAAAACTGATTGGAAGTCAGCTTTCCAGGCACTTGTAGCGAAGGAGATTTACACCTTTTTTAGTTCGAGCTAAATGTTTTCACAGGCTTTTGTTGGCAACTGTCTCTTACAATTTGTGGATAGACGTGGTATGAATGACATGATTGGTTTCATTATATGATCAAGTGCTGTCAACTAGGCCGGAATACACAACAGTTGATGCGATGTGAAAACAAACAGCGATATCAATCACCAATGAGGACTTAGTGTGCCAATACCATTGATCATACTTACTGAAGCTGCTACGGACAGTTAGGTGGGATCAGAATATGGATCATACCTGCTGGACTGCGCTTGAAATATGGGTGAAGAATCATGGCGACCATCGTGCGTGTGCGAACAATTCTTAAGTTGAAAGGACTAGAGCCGATATTGAGCGCATCTAATCCTTCTGACCTCCATACCACTCCATAAGCCTTACGTTAATTCTTTTCAAAGCTGGTGGCCAGTTGGTTCGGCCTGCCAATGGACCACATATGTAATTTTTCGTCTATGATAAGCAAGTAGGATCTATTTCCGAGTCGATGGAGGGAAAAGCTATTTTGAAGTAGCTTTTTCCCGTGGGACACTTAGTGTTCATGTATAGATGGATGCATCTGCTTGCATAACCTAGCACCTCAAATATCTGTCCAATCCGGATTTTGCCCGTTTCATTTGGATAAGTTGAAAATAAAATTGGGATCATTATTTAAGTTGTTGTTTTGTGTTAAAGTACATCGTCTTATTATAAATGTCAGCATTTTATATAAAAAGATACATATCTGTGCACACGAATTATTCAATAAGCGTGCCTTTCAGCCCCCTCCATTTATCCTGACTCGCCGCTTTTCTTTCTCTGGACCAATATCTGCGTTCTTTAGGCACGTTGCAAGGCAGAGCAATCTCTACGACAAACAAAAGTTGGTTACAATTATGTGAACCTTAGGATGTAGCTATGTGGCTAACTTCCACCACCTCATTATCTCACTTGCTTCCTGTGAAATTCGTTCCCGGTGTTTATGAATACTTGTGGGTATCATGGGTGTGTCAAAGTAAAGCTATATCTATGCTCATTATAGATATATGATTGCAGTTGGGAAGGCATATTTAGCTTGCTATTTCCTTCATACTCCCCATGTGGGTTATGTATGGGTTCTCGAACTAAGAGGAGGAGCAGGAATGGGTTTTGAGGTTTCAAAAATATGACGCCTCATAACTTGTAGCTTGCAATTATATGCCATTGCTATGATAATGCTATTTATGGAACTTGGAGATCCAGGAATAGCAGTGCACTGTTGAGGGAATTATTGCAATCCATCCGCTTTCGCCCAGATCTTTAGTTATCGAGTTAGCTGGTAATCCCTCCCTCGGATGTTTACCTGGACTGTGGGCGTTCAGTCGCCGAGCAAAGGTCAGTCTAACCTGACCCTCTCCACCAGCAGGAATTAGGGTACCAAAATAGCGCCACCTACGACCTGGCGTCAACAATTCTGCGCCCAGGGAAGCGTGCTGTAAGGAGACATTCTGAACTGCAGGCCATAACAAAAACCGGTTGCAAGAAAATAATTGGATTTACGACGCGACACATATTTTCATGCATTTGTTGCGCAGAAATGGAGGTCAATTTTCGATCTGATGCTATATAAGCCGAATGTTGCGATTTGCGCTTGCAAGTCAGGCTCGTGGTTTCGCTCGTTGTTTGCTTGTTACGAAGTCCAATTTTCGCTCTGAAATCCAAAATTATGCTTGCCTCATGTCCGAAATTGCCATGATGTGATTAAACGGAGCATCGCTTACGTGTTCGTTTGAAGACCACAGGTAATAGCCATGCCAAGGTTTATACGCATGAGATGATGTTGTCAGCTTCCCGCTCGTCCGGCCGGGTCGCCCCCTCCTCACCTCCCCTCACCCTGCTTCTGTGTCCAGGTCGGGGACCGTCCGAACTTGTCTGCCACTCCCGCCTGTCGCCTGCCGCCGCCTGCAGTCCGAGTGGTCAGCCTGACGCCTTCCGGCCGAGCTGCGGGTCTGACGCCCGCCTGCCCAGCTCTGGCCGGGGGCGGCGACGGTCCCGGCGCTGAGGTCCGGCTCGCCGCCCAGGCCGGAGCGGGGCCCGACCACCTACCTCGGCAGGGCACGGCCGTTCCTCCAACGGCAGGGTGTCGGCGAGGTGCAGCCGCACCCTCCGAGGCAGCTTTCCGGCGGGAACGAGCCGCGCCTCCACATGAGACAGCTCTGCAGAGGGACGTGCGGGACCACACCGCGACACGCCCCCAACAGAGCCCTCTGGCGGCTGCTCGGTCTGGACACAAGCTGTCGGCGACCTCAGCAGAGTCTCAGCAGAGACTACCGGCTACCACTCAGTCCCAGCAGAGGTCGCCTGCCGGCCCGCCGGGCCAGTCAGCAGCTCAGAAGAGTATCGCCCTCCAGTCGAGAGTCGCGCAGACGGCAGGCGGCCATCGGCAGCAGCCGCCGGCGGCGCTGTGGCCGAGCTCGCCCGTGCCGGGGCAGGTGCCGGCCCGACCGGCCGGCATGGCGCCGCCCTCGTCGCCCGCGCCCGGCCGGCTGGTGCCGCTGTTCAAGCCGCGCAGTCGACCCGCCGTCGCTGGTCGGCGGCCTGGCGCCACGACGCAGCGGCCTGGCGCCACGACGCAGCGGCCTGGCGCCACGACGCAGCGGCCTGGCGCCACGACGCAGCGGCCTGGCGCCACGACGCCGCGGCCTGGCGCCACGACGCAGCGGCCTGGCGCCACGACACCGCGGCCTGGCGCCACGACGCAGCGGCCTGGCGCCATGATACCGCGGCCTGGCGCCATGATACCGCGGCCTGGCGCCATGACACCGCGGCCTGGCGCCATGACGCAGCGGCCTGGCGCCACGACGCAGCGGCCTGGCGCCACGACGCAGCGGCCTGGCGCCATGACACCGCGGCCTGGCGCCACGACGCAGCGGCCTGGCGCCACGACGCAGCGACCCGCTGGAGCGAGCTGCAGCCAGCGGCCGGCCGTCGGGGCGCTGGCGAGAAGACCGGCGGCCGGGTGTGCGCCGATGGCACCGCCGGCTAAGCGTGCCGCCGGCCCGGCCCCTGTCGCCGCTGCCGCCAAGCCCAGCCGGGTCACCGCATCTGCAACAGCCCGCGGCCAAAAGGTCAGTCACGGTAGTCCGCTCAGCTCCAGTCGTCTGTCGCTGATGCTAGCCGGACGCACGCTTTGTCGCTGTTTTATTCTTCTGGCGAAGTTTCCACGTCGTGTCCTAAGTCTCGCGAGCCGTTTTTGGATGTTGATCAGTTCATCTGACTACAGGGTTGTCGTACGGGAACGTTTCGAAAGTTGCAAACATTGGCTTGAAGTGTGGTGCTGAAACTTTAGAAGGATCACTGGAGAAAAGAATCAACTTCGCGACAGTCGATATCCACACAGATATCGCGTGGCTCACGGCAGCAGATTTGTGGCCATTGCCACTTTGTCTGCTTATTTCACCAACTAATCATACCATCATCAAATGATAGCCAAATACTTCCTCTTTATTGTGATTGGTGGGTTTTATGACCTCGAATCACGGAACCGCCTGGCGAGTACTATGTATTGGGAGCCTCCAACTGCTGGCCCGGTCACATTACTCTCCTCGCAAGGGGAGGTGTGCGGACGTCCGAGCGTGGGAGTGGAGGTGCTCAGGCCCCGTATGGAATCTGTGGTTTCGTGATCAACTATTCCGGCACACGCCATAAGCAAGTATGTGCGCTGACGCGCATACTTGCTTGCAGTCAGATTGTCCGTCGACGCGTGCGTGGATGGGGTGAGCGGTTGCCACTTACGCGCGGTTGCGACGCGCTAGCGGTTACGACATGTTGGCCGTTACGTGTTAACGGTTGCGACATGTTGGCCGTTACGTGTTAACGGTTGCGACATGTTGGCCGTTACGTGTTAACGGTTGCGACATGTTGGCCGTTACGTGTTAACGGTTGCGACATGTTGGCCGTTACGTGTTAACGGTTGCGACGTGTTGGCGATTTCGACGTGTTAGTGGTTACGACGCGTTAGTGGTTACGACGTGGTTCAGGCTTCCAATCTCCCGCGGTTTCCTAGGTGTGTGTCGCCCGTGGCATCAGGCCGGCAAGACCCGCCATCCGATATGTTGTCACGCGCGCGCCTGGCGTTTAGACTTTGATTGCATTCTGCTCAGCGTGGCAAAACTCTTATCCACCCAATGGAGTTAAGCCTCGTAGCGTGGATGGTTTTAGCTTTGTGGCACACAGGAAATCTCATCCGGCTCAGCTGTCTCGGCAACTCAGCTCCTTGGTGGCTGACATAATGCAAGGCTTCGAGATGGGGTTGAGAGCTATGCAAAGCCTGCACAAAAGCTGCTGATGGTCTCAACTTTTCTCATTTTCCTTTAACTCTGGCAAGTACTGGGATGGGTCAATTGAGCCCCTCTCATGTTGTCTGATATAGCTCCCAAAGCGTTCACGATATCGGTTTGAAATTTCGCATACCTTCGACAATTGATGCCACCATGTCCAGAAGTTGAGTTCTAGATTGTTAAGATCCGGAGCTGGGACAAGCCAAAGGTCAGATCACCCTCTCGTCTCAAGGCGATTTCTAGATGTACATTGAATCATTTGTCGTGAAGAAACCATGCACCATGCGACCAAATGTGACCTGTGAGTGTGCAGACAAATGAACATAAAACAATACAAGTTATGCCAAGTCGGGTTGCCGGACCAAACGATGGATAAAGCTGGAAAAAGATGCCTGGTGCATAACTGTCTAATCAATATTTTCGTGCAAACATCCGAAAGTATGTAAGGGCCAGTGATGCCCTCTAATATTGTTCCAAATTCGAAGTCATTATCAGATCAGGTCGCTGAGATATGACCTGAAGGATCCCAAGAGTATCGCAGGCTCTCTGAAAGCTGAAATACTGACTATTGCCAAGTAAAATGACAAAAGCAGGGCAATTTTGCACGCCCATTTCCTTTCGGGTGTAATCAAGTCCCCCAACGTGAGTTGAAACTGGTAAATTTTTGCACCGTCAGTGTGTTACTGTGTTAGTGTGCTATAATATGTCTTCAGTTGGCATATCACAGATATTGAAGCATGAAGTATCTTTTTTTTCACCCCCAAGATCCTAAATTCAACTGAAAACCTGCTGATCGACCAACCCCGACATTAATCTGCTTGACCTACCTAGGAAGGCCAAAGAAAAGCTAGCGAAAATCGTTTCAAGCAACTCTGAAACGTCAATGGTGGAGCTGCATCATGCCTTTCATCGCATCTCTCTGTCTAGTCCTGCTGAGCACAAATTTAAGTACCGTCAGGGGCCAAATTGTCCCCTCCCCTCCCCCCCCCCTACTCCTGGTACCGCGATGGATAGGAAGTCGTGTGGCACAGCGAGGGGTAAGAGGCGCACTATTGCCAGCATCACAAGAGGCCTCCACGACTATGAAATCGAACGCGTTGCCGCTATCATCAACGGTAGAGTTATGGACATTGGCACCATTCTAGCATGGGAACAGTTCTGCCGCGGAAGACAAACTGCTGCGAACGTGACCTGCAAAGAAAGGGCTCAAAAGGTGTCAGCAGAATAAAGAAGATATTTCAAAGCGTTACAGGCTCCGCAATTTAGTTTATGATGCACCAACCTGGTAGCAATCAGCATTGGCAAAACTGCTAGCGTCTCCATCTGGCTTCTGGAAATCGCGACGGGTGTTTTTAGGACAGTGTCGGTGATGTATGTGTCACACAACGTTAAACTCTAGCGCTTTGCTTCACGTGATCTGTTCCGGCTTTCTTGTTGGAACAGTTCCGCGTCTCCAAATGGAGCAATCACTGGACAGAACGTGAGTGATGATGCTACTGATCGGATTTTACCCCCCCCCCCCCCCCGCCCTCTCCCCAACCAATAGTGGACTCAGGCACTATGGAAGCATGCTGCATTACATATTTAAGACTTACATAATGGACGGTTTTATTGCAATGCATACCGATTATTTCTGTCAGGTGTCCTCCGTTCTGTGGGTCGCGAACGAGGCATTCGAAAATCGAATTCGCAGATTTTTATTTTTCAGACGGTACTTGACAATGCCATGGAGCCACCATTGGTTACCGAAATACTATGTCCCTATCACTGGCTTAAATGTTTCTGTTTGATATGTTGCCTTCAGTTTGTTACCAGTTCTCCTAAGCCATTCAAGAATAGCAAATTATATGATGTTGACAGAAGCAAGGTGAGCTGGAAGCACAATAATCTTAGCCATGACGATTTTCATCGCTCAGGTGGTCTAAAAGTACTCACTTTCTACATTTCTGCATAATGCACATGGTCATGCCGATTGGTCACGAAAGTACAAAGTAACCCGCAAAATAAACGTGATTATGGAAATACTACCTGTATTTTGATAGCTTACTATTTTTTTTATCTGCTCAACAATTGGAACCGCCTCAATTTTCTTGATCAGGATTGCATTTTCCAGGCCACAGTTGTCCTCAAAACATTGTCTTAAGGTCTGCTTGATCTTTAAATTATATCGGAGGGGGATATTCGCCTGATATTAAAGAAAATCAGGAGATATGACTTCCTACTATGTATTGATTGGATGTAATGCAATTTCTCTGCACCGGCCTTCTTTCTTGTTGTTTATTGGGTGGTTCTCGATGCACTTATGCACGATCACGGCTAATGGCGCCGCCCACACTGTTTCGCCAGTGGGTCGCGGGAGTTGAAATATCCCAAGTGGTGCTAGTGTTGAACCCGGGACCTTTGGTACCCAAAGCTCGCAGAAGCCTTCCAAACCCACCAGTTTCGAATATTACATTGCATTGTTCCGATGTCGCTACAATGTTGTAAGTGCCGACTTTCCCAGTCGTGTGAAGAGAAATCAGATCCACGATTTGACCGAGAGCCGGCTGGTCGGTTTTCTTGGTTACGCAATGCTTAAGCAGGCTTAGATGCATATCGTTTACAAGTTCACAACGGCTCCGTATCATTGAGTTCATAATTCAAGGCATTCCCGAGATAGAGGCATAGGTCATAGTCCAAGGCATTCCCGATATAGAGGAATAGATTAACATAGTTCAATGGATTCCCGAGATAGAGGAATAGATCATAGCTCAAGGCATTCCAGAAATAGAGGCATAGATCAAAATAGTGCAAAGCATTCCCGAGATAGAGACCTAGACCATAGTTCAAGGCATTCACGAGATAGGGAATAGATCATAGTTCAAGGTATTCCCGAGATAGAGTAATATATTATCATAGTTCAATGCATTCTCGAGATAGATAAATATATCATAGTTCAAGGCATTTACGAGATAGAGGCATAGATCAACATAGTTCAAGGCATTCCCGAGACAGACATAGATCATAGTTCAAAGCATTCCCGAGATGGAGGAATAGACCATAGTTAAATTCATTCCCGAGATAGAGGCATAGATCAAAATAGTTCAATGCATTCCCGAGAGAGGCATAGATTATCGTTCAAGGCATTCCCTAGATAAAGGCATAGACCATAGTCCAAGGCATTCTCGAGATAGAGGCATATACCATAGTTCAAGGAATTCCCGAGGTAGAGGCATAGACCATAGTTCAAGGCATTCCAGAGATAGAGGAATATATCATAGTTCAAGGCATTCCCGAAACAGATTCATAGATCATAGTTCAAAGCACTGCCGAGTGCCGACTGGCTAAGTATCCCCGTCGAACGACACATGTCATGTCGCTGGCTAGCTTTTGCACGGATAACAGGCGATATGAGTGCCGCATTAGCCATTCATCGTCATCAGGCAAGATGTGTCATTGCCATTGTTTTTCGCTGACATTACTTCCTGCCCTTGTTCTCTAGAGAGAGAGAGAGAGAGAGAGAGAGAGAGAGAGAGAGAGAGAGAGAGAGAGAGAGAGAGAGAGAGAGATAGATAGATAGAGAGAGAGAGAGAGAGAGAGAGAGAGAGAGATAGAGATAGAGATAGAGATAGAGATAGAGATAGAGATAGAGATAGAGATAGAGATAGAGATAGAGATAGAGATAGAGATAGAGATAGAGATAGAGATAGAGATAGAGAAGAGAGAGAGAGAGAGAGAGAGAGAGAGAGAGAGAGAGAGAGCTGGCTAGCTTTTGCACGGATAACAGGCGATATGAGTGCCGCATTAGCCATTCATCGTCATCAGGCAAGATGTGTCATTGCCATTGTTTTTCGCTGACATTACTTCCTGCCCTTGTTCTCTAGAGAGAGAGAGAGAGAGATAGATAGATAGATAGATAGATAGATGAGAGAGAGAGAGAGAGAGAGAGAGATAGAGATAGAGATAGAGATAGAGATAGAGATAGAGATAGAGATAGAGATAGAGATAGAGATAGAGATAGAGATAGAGATAGAGAGAGAGAGAGAGAGACAGAGAGAGAGAGAGAGCGGGGGGCAGACACCCGGAGACAGGGACAGGAACAGGGACAGGGACGGACCGGACAGGACGGATAGATGGGACGGAGTCGTGTCGGACGTGAGATCCGTTTCAGGGTGAGAGTGCGGATGTGAGTGAAGGTGAGGGCAGCAGACAAACAGCTGGATGACTAGCAGGTATGCTCTCACTATATTGAGAATGCGGGAAGTATTCCAGAGTACGGTTCTTCCTGTTGAAGTTATTCGGTAATATGATGCCTGAATTAGCCTCCATTGCGTCCTTTGTCTGCCTAAGCACCCCACTTTTGAACACATGCCATAGCTTGCGATGTCCTTAAGACTCAGCTCTTGGTTCTCTCTCACTGAAGTAGATAGCTGGGTGTTGTGTTGTGTGGAGGCGGATCTCCTAATGTCCCATACATGCTGGATGTTGGTGCACTCGTGCAGTCCGCCGTACATGTTAGCATTAAATGTCCTGTCGACCGGAGCAGAGTAAGCTGGGGAGCACTTGGTTCTCGCCGCCCTATGTGAACTACCTGACGTTTCTCACCCTGTCGATGGCAGTGCCGTAACAGAGTGAGACGCTAACCATCTGACATCAACCACCTGACCACCGTGACAACCTGACCACCGTTCCAACCCTGACCACCTGACAACCTGACCACCTGACAACCTGACCACCTGACAACCTGACCACCGTTCCAACCCTGACCACCTGACAACCTGACCACCTGACCACCTGACAACCTGACCACCGTTCCAACCCTGACCACCTGACCACCTGACAACCTGACAACCTGACCACCTGACCACTTGATATTGACCACATAACTCTAACCACCGTGCTGGGGACGCGGCCGGCCGGACCGAGTGAGACGCTAACCACCGTGTTGACCGTACGTCACGAAGCGTTGCTGGTACGAGGCGCGGTGCGTGGCCGCGCCGTGCCGGGATCAATACGCCCGGCGGATCGGCGCCAAGCCAGCAGTCTGTTAGCAGTCTGTTGTGGCCGGTGTGTCGGAGCTCTGTCGGCCCCCTCAGTCAGCCCCTGTGGTCAGTTGTCGGTGACCGGCACGGGTCTTTGATGTCGGCGGGTTAATCGGCGGTTAGAACATGCACCGCTCACCGCCATGGGAAGCACAGTTCAGTTCGCGTCGTCCTATTCTGATGATTCACGCTGTGTTGTGATTATCGTACACATTGCGTTATTCGGTGCTTGTCCGATACACCAGTGTATGTCACGCCAACAGAAATATGTGTATCTATAGTCCTATGTATGCTTCATTGAAATTGTCGAACTGATATGCCGTTTCTTGTGCGACGTGTTCGGTGTACAAAACCAGACTACCAGTGCTGATTGTGCATGCCTGCTGTTGAGATACTCTTCTGCACGCGGTGTGCGGTAATTGTGTCAAACACAGGCACTGAAGCAATGCACCCAAACGGACCTGCATCCACCCAGGATCGTTTGCATCATGCGGATGCAGGCAAAGAGCAACCGTAGGTTAATCATTCAGTCAGCCAGTCAAGTGGATAAGCATCGCATTCAAAGCGGACCCTGATGTTTGCCTTTGGTGGTTTTTAGATTATGTGGATGAACTGGATGGGTACCCTCAAATAGAATCAAAACGGACGTGTACATGATAGCCTGCTGACGTTCTGACGTGCTGACGTGATGACGTTACGAAGTGAAGGCGTGATGACGTGATTTGGGTGGTGCGTTTTTGCCGGCATCACCGCGCGGCCCTCCCCCTCCATACTTGTTGAGCACACCAGACGACGCGCTCGGTCTCGCTGCGGGACGATGGCGGGCACGACGTTCTGCGACTCTCCTCCGACGGTCACGGAGCTCCGCGAGGTTTTCGTCCCATGTGATTCCGTTATTCGAGAGGTTCACTGCTGCTCATAATGCTCGTCGTCGCCGGCAAAGTGCAGTCTTTTGGTGAGCTCGGGGTGCTGCGGGTGTTCACCGAGGTGCTGCGAGTGTTCCTCGGGGTCCTGCGGGTGTTACTCGAGGTGCTGCGGGTGCTCCTCGAGGTGCTGCGGGTGCTTCTCGGGGTGCTGCGGGGTGTTCACCGAGGTGCTGCGGGTGGTCCTCGAAGTGCTGCGGGTGTTCCTCGAGGTGCTGCGGGTGTTCCCCGAGGTGCCGCGGGTGTTCCCCGAGGTGCCGCGGGTGTTCTCCGAGGTGCTGCGGATGGTCCGGAGAGGGGGAGGTGTCAGAGGCGGCTAACGTTGCGGCGAAGCGTGCCGCACGGGCTTCTTGCGAGCCGGCGTAGCTGCTCTCTGGGTCTATTCAACTGGTATGGCCCTCAATTTGAACAAGTGATAGTCCAGTTGCGGGATACTGGCTGCTAGTGAATTACGCGCCCTCAAACCCTGTTATGGTCGGGGATCTCGTGCTTGTGCATGAACCAGGATAAGGCGACGTTGGGCCTACTCGAAGAGTTCTATGCGGTCGTCGTGTAAGACAGACATACGTCTAAGTCCTCCCAGCGCCGGGTCGCAACACGTGCAGGCACCTGGTTGCTGGACGTCGTAAAGAAGCGTCCGGCTCTGGTTCGATCTGGGCGCGCCCCACTTCCGACGGGAGCGCTGCCCCGTTGGCCGCCAGTGGCCTGCAGCCGACCCCGGCCGTGTGGGGTCGGCTTCCGCACGGCTGTCACGGAGGTGGGCGGCTGCGGCCGGCAGTCGTAAACATGACGGACGGCAGCCGGCTGTGCCGACCGGCAGGTAAACTCTGCACGCGGCGGCGTCGTCGGCGGTCGGTGGTGCCGCACCGTGACCCTGCCGACCCACTGTTGACCCGTCAGGCTGGGAGGAGGCCGCGCCATGACCCTGCCGACGGTGACGGCCCACTGTTGGTCCGTCAGACTGTGAGGAGGCCGCGTCCGCGGCGGCCCGCAGCTAATCCGGCGACCCGGAGATCGGCCGCAGACTCGGAACGTTGCCGGTATTGGCTGTTTCTTGGAAGACCCCGCCCGGTGGAGGGACGCGCCACTTGACCCGGTGGTGTAGGAATGAGCAGTACTGGCCGATACTGTGCCATCAACCAGGGGCGGATGCAGCATGCAACGGAGCAACATCATACATCCACCTCTCCATCAAAACACGATGACAGGTGAAGACAATTGTGCTTAGTGCGGCTTCCACCACCTCCATTCTCATTACATGGGACTGAAGAAATTGTATTATATATAAAGGCCTGGGACCGTTCTCAGGCCAGTAATACTCTCAGACTCTGGCCAGGCCGGAAGTTTGAGTACGTTGTTCGTTCATCAGATCATTTGCCCCCTGCCAAGACGGTCTAGCGCCCACCGAAGACGGACGACCTGATCCGCCAGCCGTCCGAACGACGTGATGCTCTTCGCGAAAGACGTGACCGAACGTCGAATTTGTATCGCGGAGCGATTCCGTAACTGGATGTCAGATGCGATCGGCTCTGAAGGTCGGCAGTTGTGGCGACGCCGGCCCACAGCAGATGAGAGTAATTTGCCTCGTCCGAATGTGGGCTCTCCTGTCGGGAAGACCGAGCCGACTCGTCTGCTGGCTGCTGTCGGGCTGTTGGTTCCGCCGACGGTCGGGGCCGATGGTTGTCCGAGGCGTACACATCACGCTGACTAGATTTGTGATAAGCGTCGTCCCCATGCCTGCAGAAATCGGACATATATTCCATCAGTTGTCACTATGCCTCCTGAACCACACTATCCATCGCATTCGTCGGCGTTAAATCAGAAGTGAGGAGGAATTGATGGTAAGGTGATGAGTTTGTTTGTTTGTTTATTTGGGCTTAAGGGCGCCTGAACTGCCAGTGGTTATTTAGCGCCCACGGTAAGAACTGGAGAAAACCATCGGGATGCATTCGCGTTATTCATTTTGCAAATACCATCAGCTATCTTCTAACTATTACGCTCCCATCCTCAGAATTTTGCTCTTATTCGTTTTGTTCTTGGCTTGTTGGAGTGTTCGCCTGTTAAGTACATTAGTCTACTCCACTCCAGGGACTTCCGATGGCTGTTCTCCGCTCCACGAATTCCTGAGTTGGCATTCCATCACGCTATTTTCATGCTCCGTGTTTACTTGGTCATTTGTTGGTATGACAGGAATCTGTTTTTGCTCACGTTTGGTTCATTTTTGTAGCTGACATTTTGCTTTCGGTACGGTAAACAGGGCAATTGGTGTTTGCTATTTATTGCATCAACGCATATACAACAACGATGACAACGATTGTTCTTACACTAGTAAGTATATATAAGCTATGCAGAGCTCTCAAACGACAAACAGCACACATTGTGTTGTGTTATTGTGTAATTATATTGTATTGTGTTATTTTTATTTAATTAACATTGCGTTAATTATAAACAGCAAAACAATTTGGAAGCATACATGGGCAGTAATAACACAATGTTGTTTCATTTATAGAAAGTTGGGATAATTGGCTGTGGGGTTCCCTCACAATCATTGACTTGTAAGTGGACTTGGCAACGACGGAAACAATTGATATTTAAGGTGTAATTTGGCCTTCGGGGTTCAGTTCTTTCATTGCCGCAGTCATCCAAAGCTTTACATTCTTTGAGTATCGAATAACAATAAGTGGAAAACGCAACTCAGTTCGTCGGACTACTTGAGAGCCCTTCTGTTTACGAGTTGTGTATAGTTCCGCGCGAACTTGCATCGTTGGCGGTTCAGTGCTAACATTTGTCTCTGCTCAGCAGCAGCCTGAGCGAGCAGATCAGCAATTCGTCAGCAATACACGGAGTGCTTGTCCATGTCACTGCGTTACGCTGTTCCTCCTGAACATAACAGCGGCACGGCCCGTTGCTGTCAGTGAGCATCTGACAGATTAGATAGCCTATGTTTGTTATGGCGGCGATGGTGGCAATGCGTCCAGCAGGAAAGACAAAAGGCTGTGATATTGCATTAGTGTTGTGGCCTAATATAATATTGTTCCTGATTGGACACACACACACGCGCGCGCGCACGCACGCACGCACGCACGCACGCACGCACGCACGCACGCACGCACGCACGCACGCACGCACGCACACGTGTGTGTGTAGAGAGAGAGAGAGAGAGGGGAGGAAGGAAGGGAGAGAGACAGACATACCTAGAACGTATTGGACTTCAGTGCACGTAATTTGCCACAAAACATCAATTTCCTCCAAAGGGCTAGGGATGAAACGGAGTGTGACGTTTCATATAATTTGTGCTTGATGACCACGATCGGGCATCATGCTCCTCAGCTTACAGTGGGAACCGATGATTTCGTTGTCAATCATCGACCGTGGGCAGTCGTACGGAGCCGGAGAACTGCTGAAATCTATCCCCGGGTAGCCCCGTCCAGCCTTGGCTTCATGGTGGAGAAGACCTAGAAGCCAGCACCTCTGGGTCTGCGCTGGGATAGAACCTGCGGATCTGCACAAGTAACTTCGGGTCTGCAGTGGGATAGCACCTGTGGGCTAGTTTTAGATCGGTATCCGGGGATCAGTGCTCGGGTTTGTGCGGTGGTATGTCTAGGAGACGGCCTCCGGGTCAGCGCGGCCGGCCAGAGTCGGGCTGTGTCGCCTCAGGTTATTTGTCGGCGATCGGCGCAGGCGAGAGGAAGTCGGGTGTGGACTCGACCCGGCGGATCGGTCAGGCGGTCTGGTGCTCGTGGCCCAGGTACGCCCGCCTCGATTGGCATCAGCGACTGATGGACGGCCGCGGCGGCTCCTGGCGGAACCTCGAGTCCGTGCTGCCCAACACGTCTGCGTCCGGGAGCGGCCGCCATATGCGAATTCGCTGGCTGTTGGCGTATGCCGGTTGTGTTCGACTTGGGAGTTCACGTCAATGATGACATGTTGCTTGGGCACCAACCAGCGACTCGTCGGGCATGTGGGACGTGCAGCCACAGCCGTGGCCCCGGCAGTCGCGGAGCCTTGCCATTGCTGTGGGGGACGGACTCAGTCGGGCGGTGCACGATGGCTTCCGCGGTAGCCAACGGGACACGGCCATTCACTGAAAATCTCTCAGACCCTGGCACCAACCACGCCATCGTAGAACGCGACCTCAGTTTCAGAGCCAGACTCGGATGTATTAGCACGAGGTTCACGTCGCTGCTGGCTTCTAACAAGTGCACGACGTAGCAGTTAAAAACAGGGGACCATTGAAGATGAAGTTGCCCGGCGCGCAACGCTCGATCGACATCGAACTCGACGCGGCGCAATGGCATCCTGATAACACACACCCACACGTGTTGTTCAGTCGTCACTGGCAACGTGCTGCGCGTGCGCATTACTAACGGCGCGGCAGCATCGTGCGTTTTAGAGTAGCGTGGAATGCCGGTGCATGCGGATCGATATGGAGGTCGTTCAGCACTTGCCCCTCTGCTGCACAGCCGCCGCCCGCCCGCCAGCACGGGTCCGTGGCAGCGTGATCCCGTCGGCGTCGGCGTGTCTGGTATCGTGCTCATGTGTGTGTGCTCATTATATCGTGTGGGCTCACCTGTTGGCCAACGATCCCCTAAGTGTGTTCGAAGTGACGCGCTGTGATCGCCTGCTGTGCTGCTGGGCTGCTCTACTCACAGTGGGATAGTCCACCAGTTCTGTCGCACGAGGCCGACCCAGCTGCTGCAGGATGACGTCAGATGTGTGGTCGAGCCGCCCTCCGCCGATAACGTATCGCGCACACGAGTTGATAATCGTTTGGCACCCGGTAGATGTGCGTTGTGCCACATGACCCGTGCACGTTTTTGTTCGGCTGCTCTTCGCGTCCAACATTTTCTTCCACCACCTATGCAGTGCACTAACGGCACTTGGTTTGAGTTCTGCCGTCGCTGGAACCACTCGACTGGGTGGTGTGTTGCGATCGGGGTGCACGTGGTGCAGGTGGTGTGGTGCGATCGGGGTGCACGTGGTGTAGGTGGTGTGGTGCGATCGGTGGTGTGGTGGCGTGGTGCACGTGGTGTAGGTGGTGTGGTGCGATCGGGGTGCAGGTGGTGTGGTGCGATCGGGGTGCACGTGGTGTAGGTGGTGTGGTGCGATCGGGGTGCACGTGGTGTAGGTGGTGTGGTGCGATCGGGGTGCACGTGGTGCAGGTGGTGTGGTGTCATCGGGTGGCGCGCTGCCGGCTGTACGCAACACAACACTCCGTTGACTTAAAAGTGTGTCATCCCCAAGTGGTCGGCCGCCCCTGGCCGAGAGCCGGCCCCATGTCTGAATGCAGCTGGCGAAGGAGCAACACCGGGGCCAGTTTCCTAAATGGATCAACGGGACTATGCGCGAAGGTTAGGTTGTGCCAAGGAGGCGACAGACACGCACCCACGTCCGCCCTGTGTCGGCCGTCTGGCGGGCATCTTGGTTTTGCCATGGGGAGGCACACACCTTACACTGACAAAGACAGGGGCGGATCCAGAATGCAAGGGACAGGGGCGGATCCAGAATGCAAAGAGAAAATCGTTTGGCAAACTGGAGACAACATGCTAGCCACGCAAGCCACGATTACGCAGCATAGGTATTAATGGACTGTTTGAAGCGTATGCATTAGAGCTCCAGGGTAAAAACATCGTTGTTCCTGATATATCTATGTATTTGGAAATTGGACAAATATTGCTTCTGTGATCATCTACAAGCGTTCGAGGAGATACGTTTGCATTGTTGCAGCCGTGTTCCTGTCGGTTAAACTGAAATGGACTATGTGAGTGCAGGTATACATGGTGCAAAATGTGGGAAGAAGAATTGGGGTGTAGTCTAGGTTGAGTTTTCTTTCATTTGACGGCCCCAGAGCTCTCTACCTTGGGTATTGCTGGAGTCTGGCGTTGGGCTGTGACCACCTCGGTGACGCAGTTCGCGTATGAGTTGTTCCGGACTGTGATGGACCATTGGCTTAGTCTTACCCGGGGGGGGGGGAGATTTTCCTCGGCCGGCCCCCAGCCGAAAGATGGCGGCAACTGGAGAGTATTCGTCGTGCCGCAGCATCAACTCTGACCAACCAGCGCCCAGCACGGGCATGATTCGTCCCTAAATGGACCCTTCGATCGGATGACACGCCTCGAGGGCACGGCCTCGCCTCGTGTCACCGGAACACTCCTCTGTTCATCGGGCCCGATACATCGGAATACCTCCGTCGTGTGCACACCGTGCTACAGCGGAGAACTTGCAGGCAAGCGTGGCCGAACAACGGTGGTGCCGAACATTGAATAGTTGCCGGGTACATGGCGCGCAGGCGTGCGTGAGTGCGTGACTGCGTCGTAGAGGATCCTAGAATTGTGGATTATTATTTTTTAATAGCCTTGGGCCGTGGATTCGTCTGCTGTGCTTGGGACTTCTCAGTCGGCCGATGGCCCAGTCGTCTTCTCCAGCAGGTGCAATAAGACGGGCGCCGTGGCAGCCGACCTTCCGCCGGCACCTGCCGGGCGGCTGTCGGTGCCGTACCGGCCGACCTTCCGCCGGCACCAGTCGGGCGGCTGTCGGTGCCGTGCCTGCCGACCTTCCGCCGGCACCTGTCGGGCGGCTGTCGGTGCCGTACCGGCCGACCTTCCGCCGGCACCTGCCGGGCGGCTGTCGGTGCCGTGCCTGCCGACCTTCCGCCGGCACCAGTCGGGCGGCTGTCGGTGCCGTGCCTGCCGACCTTCCGCCGGCACCAGCTGGGCGGCTGTCGGTGCCGTACCTGCCGACCTTCGCCGGACCTGTCGGGCGGCTGTGGTGCCGTACCTGCCACCTTCCGCCGGCACCTTCGGGCGGCTGTCGGTGCCGTGCCTGCCGACCTTCCGCCGGCACCAGCTGGGCGGCTGTCGGTGCCGCTCGGTCGACAGAGGGACCGGTCGTTACCAGCTGGGTAACGAGCTGGGCGGCTGTCGACTGTGGGCATGGACGGCCGGTACGGCACAGGTCGCGATACAGGCCGAGATTTGTCGCTCACGGAAATCGTCTGGGAAAATTTTGTTGCTTAAATGAGAGTTGTGTGTAAGTAAAATGTGTGTTCCTTTTAAGCGGAATGTCATCTGGTTTCTGAAATTTAATAACACCCCGCATGAGCGAAATAAAAATCGACTTGCATTCCCCCCCCCCCCCCCCCGCCCGATCAGAAGTTTGTGGCGTCGCTTTGCCACTAAGCATGAGAATTCCCAGCTGACCATTCCTCGAGAAGGCTAATTTTGTCGCCAACGCCAGCTGTTACGTTGCCGAAGAATAGATCTCCGCGGCGACGCGACGACTCCAACGACTCTTCGACGAATAGATCTCTGGACGAGGGTGCGTGTCTGTCGACTCCCGGCGAATTGAACGGCCGGCACGGGGCGGACGAGGGTGCGTGTCGACTCCCGGCGAATTGACGGCCGACACGGGGCGGACGGGCTGCTCGTCTCGGCGAGTCTCGACACGCAGACGGAGGGGTCAGCTGACTCGGCCGGCCCGCGCCGGGCGGCTCATGGCCGGCCACCTGCCGAGAACCATCAACGCAACGCGCGACTGCGCAGTCGGAGAAATGGGGCCGTGGAAGCGACTGACGGCGTCTGTTTTGCATTTGCTGCCGGGAGCACTCCTATCGGTGGCACCGGACATTGCCTTGCCATTGCCCTGCCGGTAGTGTAGACTGGGGAAGCTTCATCGGCTCAGGAACTCCTTAGAACAAAATATGCTTCAGCGTGCTAGTTGTTTGGCCTGCTGACAGAGTGTGTTTAAGCATGTACTCCAACACCTTGATTGCCTTTGAACCACTCGGACGACACTTGAAGAGGTCATACATTTTGAATCCGTTGAATCCGAAGTCCCTAAAACACAAAGCTGGTTTGCGTCGATGCTATTACGGGTGGGTCTACTTTGTTGCCCGGGGTTGTTCCGTGCCCATGCTCCGAAACTACTGAACCGAATTTCATCAAACCTTCACCAATCGATGCAATGGGGTCGATTTCGGTGGGACTTTTGAATATGGTGACTATCACCGATAGGTAAAGCTATTAAATTACCCCTTAAACTTGGAGCGTCCATTTTGAATCCATTTTAAAAATGTTGCGGTGCCCATGCTCCTAAACGACTCCACTGAATTTCATGAAACCATCACCAATCGATGCAGCATGGGCGATTTACTTGGGACTTTACAATATGGTGACCTTGACCTTAACCTAAGGTCGCAAAATAAGTACATCTTTATTGGCAATAATTGCGGTGCCCATGCTCCTAAACTACTGAACCGAATTTCATGAAACCTTCACCAATCGATGTGACATGGTCGATATACTTGGGACTTTTGAATATGGTGACCTTGGCTTTAGGTCAAGGTCACTAAAAAAGCACAAAACGATTTTAAAGACTTTTTACCACGCCCATACTCCGAAACTACTAAATATAATTTCATGAAACCTTCGCCAATCAACGTGACGTGATCGATATACGTAGGGCTTTGAATATGGTGACCTTGACTTTAGGTCAAGGTCACAAAAATACACAACATCGTTTTTGGAGGCTATTTGCCACGCCTATACTCCGAAAGTACTGAACCGAATTTGATGACACATTCACTAATCGACGTGGAATCAAATCAAGTAATCAAAAGACCTTGACCTAAGGCCAAGGTCACCATTTTGGAAAGTCCCAAGTATATCGATCACGTCGCGTCGATTGGCGAAGGTTTAATGAATTTCGGTTGCGTACTTTCGGAGCATGGGCGGCGCAACAACCCTTAAAAGGAGTTTTATGCACTTTTGATGACCTTGACCTAAGGCCAAGGTCACCATATTCAAAAGTCCCAAGTATATCGACCACGTCACGTCGATTGGTGAAGGTTTCATGAATTTCGGTCGCGTATTTGCGGAGCATGGGCGGCGCAACAACCCTTAAAAAGAGTTTTATGCACTTTTGATGACCTTGACCTAAGATCAAGGCCACGATATTGAAAAGTCCCAAGTATATCGACTACGTCACGTTGATTGGTGTAGGTTTCATGTAATTTGGTTGCGTACTTTCGGAGCATGGGCGGCGCAACAACCCTTAAAAAGAGTTTTATGCATTTTTGATGACCTTCGTCTAAGGTCAAGGTCACCATATTGAAACGTTTCGGGTATATCGGCCATTCCACGTCGATTAGTGAATGTTTCATCAAATTCCGTTCAGTACTTTCGGAGTATAGGCGTGGCAAATAGCCTCCAAAAATGATGTTGTGTATTTTGGTGACCTTGACATAAAGTCAAGGTCACCATATTCAAAGCCCTACGTATATCGATCACGTCACGTTGATTGGCTAAGGTTTCATGAAATTATATTTAATAGTTTCGGAGTATGGGCGTGGTAAAAAGTCTTTAAAATTGTTTAGTGCTTTTTTAGTGACCTTGACCTAAAGCTAAGGTCACCATATTCACAAATCCCACTTATATCGACCATGCCACGTCGATTGGTGAAGGTTTCATGAAATTCGGTTCGGTAGTTTAGGAGCATGGGCACTGCAATTATTGCCAATAAAGATGTACTTATTTTTCGACCTTAGGTCAAGGTCAAGGTCACCATATGGTAAAGTCCCAAGTAAATCGACCATGCTGCATCGATTGGTGATGGTTTCATGAAATTCAGTGGAGTCGTTTAGGAGCATGGGCACCGCAACTTTTTCAAAATGGATTCAAAATGGCCGCTCCAAGTTTAAGGGGTAATTTAATAGCTTTACGTATCGGTGAGAGTCACCATATTCAAAAGTCCCATGGAAATCGACCCCATTGCATCGATTGGTGAAGGTTTGATGCCATTTGGTGCAGTAGTTTCCGAGCATGGGCACGGCAACAACCCTGGGCAACAGAGTAGACCCACCCTGCTATTACACGCATGTGATGAATAATCCCAGATAAATTCCGTTGCATACAATTTTGGGCCCAGTAACCTAATTGTGCATCTGCCTCATGATGTCCATAGGAGGGAATGGCCAATGACCATACCAGTAAAGTATGAGGACTCCCTCTGTGGGAAACTAAGCGGATGGGTAGCGATAATGCGCGCGACTATTTCGCTTCGCATTTGGAAGCTTTCTCTTCGAAATAGTGAACCTCATAGGCGTACCAGATCTGGCACGTGGAATGTCAGCATGTGTAGAAATATATATATATATATATATATATATATATATATATATATATATATATATATCGTCTGGTATGTACGTTGAGTGGTATTTTTATGCTTCCTGAAATATCTGGGAGTAGTTCGTGTATTGTAGCACATTTAAAACCAGATTATTTAGCATAAAAATGAGTGTCTGTTAGATTTGCATAGAGATAGATAGATCAATCTTCGTGAATTGCGATGGTTGTGAGGGACTGGGCGTCCTGTATCCCAGTGTCGGGATAAGCAAGACGGGAGCTGAAAAGGTAAAAGTGTTCTCAGTGGCTGCTACCGGCGACTGCACCACCGCTGACCATCTGGCATCTGATTGGTCGCAGGATGACCGTGGCCAGGACGTGGAGGGCCTGGCCGGCCGTGGTCAGCTGCAGAGGAGCACCACAGCCGCGCTGGCCGCCTGGCTGCGGGACCGAGGTCGGGTCTGCACGACGCGCACCACCAAGCCGCAGCTCATCGAGCGGGTACAGGCGTGCCTGGCGGAACGCTGATCCCGAGTTTGTGTTGGCCCGACGCTCGGCCTCCAGTCGCCAGGTCGCCAGGTCGCCAGGCTACCCAGTCACCAGGTCAGCCTCCAGACTGGTGAACTGGTGAACCACCGTCACGCAGGATGTGGTTCGTCAGTCCTGGCTCTGAAAGTGGGTCACCAGTCCTACCTCTGGCAGTGGATCACCAGGTCACTGTCTGACGGTGAGTCATCAGTGCAGCCTTTAACAATATAGTGCTGACCGTTTTTGTTTTGTTTTCACGCTCATCCGATGGAGCTGCCGACACTGATCACAGATCCGCTCTTAAAATAACTCTGCGACCTCTGGTTCCTAAGAAATTCGAGCCGGACGGTTCGGTAGCCCGGAAACGCTCCCGAGGCTACGTGGCGTCACAATTCGGGCTGCTCGTCGCGGCCGGGCGACGGCGGGGCGGTCGCCCGCCACGCAAGTTTCCCGCCACACCACTAGGCGTTTGCCACCTTCTACTGGCTTCTATGACATTTGCACATGTCACGCTCAGGATAAAGGTCATACGGCAGGGTTGTCCTGGTCTATGGGCTTTAGTAACGGTGCATATATCAATCCTCGTGAAATTAAACTACGAGAGATAAGGAGAGCAAGCGCTACATATTCTCTTCAGCCTTCTGCAGAACCATTGCCATGAGTTTGGGCTCCTAAAAATGATTGGGAGGGGGGGACAATACATGAAGGCAATGGGCGTGCCTAAATGGGCTGGGGGCATACCACATAAGGTCTAATGTTTAAAGTTGAAATTATTGGGGGTACAGCCAACAGTGAGGGGGCACAGCCAACGTGGGGGGGGGGGGAGTGCCCTCCCAAAAGCATGCGAAGGTATGTACACACCTGCCTTTAGCCATTTAACCCGTTTGTATAATATTAATGGAGGATCCAAGGTGGAGGGTGAAGCGATATGAGTCACCACCTTATTCTCCGTCGCCCCCGTGGGCGGTTCAACAGACCCAGATTCAACATCTAGTGCGCGGCGGGCACGGCGGTTCGATACTAGTACAGGACCTATGGTTCGACTGGTTCAAGAAAAAGATCCTACCAGCCACGGTACTGTGAGGTGGTGGCCACCACAAACCGGTATAGACCTCTTCAACCGGGCGGTACTTCGCCGGCCGATCTGAGCGACTTCCAGTTCGAATATATGAATTCTGGAAAAGGTTTTGGACTCGGCTGAGCGGCAAAAAAAACAATAACATCTATAAATTAGTATTTCCGAGGTTCAGTACTCCATTAGCCATCATGACGTTCTCTGCCGGTGAGTAACCAGTGTAACCTCTGACAATAAGTCTTAATGACGCCTTGGGCAACAAGTCGTTAGTTCGTCCTTTGACAGCAAGTGGTCGATACAGTCTCTGGTAGTGGACCGATAGTCCAGCCGATGGCAGCGGGTCGCCATGTTCGTGTCTGGTGCTGTGTCAGTAGTTGAGGTGATAACCGCTCGGTCCTTGTTGTCGGAGCTGTTTTCTGTAACTAATTGTATTGGTCACGATTTGGGCCCACGATGCTGTCCCTCGCCCGATAAATATGGAGCTGATTGGCAATTTTAACCCAACTATTATATGTGAAGGTAATCTTCTCCATATTCCGTCTGGACTCCGCCTCGCCCTCGTCTATGCTTGCATACATAAATTTCCTGTTGATTAGAAACTAGCTTTACATTACAGTCAGTGACAGTCTGCTTTAGCAGAATCTCCGTGTCTTGGTATTGCAGTTGGGCCTTCATTGTAGAGCTGTTTTTGTACGGGTGGTTCGCTGACATCATGTTGACGACGGATATTATGAGGGCGGCTGCAGACTTGGGCGGCGTGCGTCGGTTTTGTGTTGGATTCCATCATGCGCGTTGCAGTACACTGCAACGCATCATTCAATCATATTATCGCAGCGTTAAAATAATAATTTATCGTTAGGTGTGAGATGACGAAACGAGTACGGCAGGTAGTCGAATTCGCCATGGAAGTAATGTTAGTTATAATCGTGTAAGTCCTGCAAACCCAGCTTTGAGATAATTGCGCACATATGGCTGTTCCCGTTTTGCATGTTTTGAAATGCATCTTATCTGGATATACCGATATCAACGATAACGATGCAAACATCTATGCTATAAACTGGCATTATATGAAATAGCGCATCATAGGTAATCTCTTCACCTGAAATTTCCCAACGGGATGTTCTTTATCACGATCTCAGATCCGTTATGGTGAGCAAAATAATGATGCTTGCGAACGGGATACAGTTAGAAACGAGCCATACAGACTTCACAAACATGCACCAATAAGCACGATGGCGATACTTCTTTGGGAAGGATGTCGATTCAGTGTTCATTAAGTGGTATATTCCACCCTATTTCGCGAATAATTTATCACTGTATTATCACCACAGTGATATCATATTATCACTGTGGCAGCAATTTAAGATGTGGCGTTCGGTTGAGTACCGTTATAGCCTGCCTTCAACCACAGAGTGATGCCCACGCAGGACATCAACCGTGCATCCTGAAGTTGTATTGGGCACAGGCGCAATTTACCTGAAGCGGCGCCTTTGGCTGGACAAAAATTCGTTAAGCGGGGGTGCATTCGAGCATACTGAAGCGGCGCCTTTAGCTGAAAAAAAATCCGTTGAACATGGCTGGGGCGGGGGGGGGGGGTTGAGCCCTCCCGCCACTGCGCCTTTCCCAGTCAGAGGGCGCCACTTTTTGCTCATGCCCCCAGTACCACCCCTTGTGTCCGTTCTTGCATGCCTTCAGTCCCGTGGACGTTGCTAACTGTTGCCTTTGCTCCACAACGCAGAGCTTGCAATTCGCCAGGAGGTTCACCGACAAGTCACAGCTACCTGCTTCTCGGCGCGAAGCAGGTAGATAGGAAGTTTAGTCGTTCCCCATGTTTATGTCGTCTTTTCACGTCACAAAGGCAGTGCTATCAAAATGCATCACCGTGCCAGCGGCGGTGACATGGTAAACGCAGCTGCACAAGCCACTGGAATGACATTCGCTCACCTCAACTTCCGCAGATGTTCTCCAATATAAAGCTTCACTTTGTGGAAGCTCAGCCATCCATCTCTCGGCGTACGCGGGACTACGCACCCCATAGCGTTCTGGAATGTGTGGTATATTTGGCCTGACGAGCGTATCTGAGCTGGCCTACGAGACTGCCGGCATTGTGCCCCGACTTTCACGCGGGTCCGCGGTTGTAGTTGGACCACCCTGGGAGTGCTCCAGGCCAGCTCAGTCAAATATATTTTTGGACTTTATGATCCTTGAACGTAAATGAACTTTGCAGGTTATGAATGCTCCTTTTGAAGCCAGTTTTGAAGGTTGTGGTCGTTGGACGTTATGAACTTTGGGCATTGTGAACGCACCATATCCAAGACGTTTTTGGACTTTGTTTCGCGTTTTGGAAGTTGTGAGCTTTGGTAGTAAATAAGCCTGTGATGTTGTGAATGTTCCCCGTGGCAGCGTAAACCATCCACTGCGAATCTGCCCTACACTCGGCCCCAGCCCAACCAGTCCGAGAGTGTAGCAGCGTAACCCATCCACTGCGAGTCCGCCCTACACTCCGCCCCGGCCGAACCATTCCGGCAGTGTGGCAGCGTAACCCATCCACTGCGGGTCTACCCCAGAGGTCATGACTCAGACGTCTGCACCGACCCAGTGGAAATAGCATGCCGTGCCACCTTGCGGCTCCGTGGAAATATTTGAAATATTTAAAGTTGGTTTACACATGGTAAAGTTAGCCTTCTGGGTAGGAGACAGTAGGTCAGGTGAGCCCCCCCATTATCTCGCCTACCATATGTCATCATCAGGAAACTTACGGTTTCGTGGAAATGGTATGCTGCACCACTGCTCCATGGAAATGACCTGACTTGACCACTTATCTCCAATTTGCATCATTGTGAGCGCATTTCAGCAGGATTTTTCAACTCCATTCATCTTGCGTGCCCACCGCACACTTATCTCCATTGTAAAGAGGTACAAAACGAAAAACGTAGTAATTTGTTCAGATTCCAAATCAATCCTTCAGTCAACTGGCAACACATACAACTGCACCATCCAGTCCTTGATTGAATCCAGCAAGCCGTGGGCCGAAACACAACGCTTACTTTTTCTGGATTCCAGGCCACGTCAACATTCCAGGAAACTAACAAGCAGACTGGCTGGCAAAGCAAGCCTTAGCATTGAACACTTATCCCAACATGGAATATTCGGTAGATGATTTCAAAGCACACTACAACACCACATACATTAGCATCGCCAGAACGCATGGACACAACACATCTCTACACCTCACCGCGCCAACCACACCCACAACATCAGCCCAACACTAGACAGTTCTGGGTGGCAAACACCCAGAACTCTTCCAATTACTATTTGGTTATATATACGCCACCAAACTAGCAGGAGCATGTAGACAAGTGTCTTTTGCCTGGCAGTGATAGTCTAAGCTTTCTCGTTGTGCGATAACTGGTTCTGGAATCTAATAGCTTCTCTCGGTCTCCGAGTTCTCAAATCGGACAGCTTCTCAAACCAACAGCCGTTAATGAATGCCCTTGTATTTTACAGGGCTGATTAATGAACCAATACGGCGAATATTTGACAGTCTCAACCATTTCTCCAATCCAACAGTGATACCAAAATCACGCTCACCTCAGCCTCTCACTTACATCCACCCCCGAGCACGGTTCCGAGATGACTCCGACGGGGGACCTGTGGCTCGCGAGCTAGGGCTATTTCCTCAGACAGGCACGTCACGGGCTGCTCTTGGACATCGGCACAATGACGCGGTCAACTGCAATTGGTCGAAGTGGTTCCGACCGGGCCTCCCACCTGGTACTGAGGTCAATGGCAGTTTCTGCCGGGGCAAAATATGCTGACGAAGTCAATATCTCACGGCCGGCCGGCGCCGCGGCGGCCGGGGCTGTGGCGCACCCTGCCGAAGTCAGCGCACCGGCAGGCGCCGACTAAATGCCTGGGATCCGTTGAGAGCTCGGATCCCAGGATACATGGGAGTCAAATGCATTGAACAGAGGGGGGTTCAAAGCTAACCTCGTTGCAGAGCAAGCTGAAGATGCTCCATACCATTTTGGTGATTTTTAAATCGCCACTTTGGAATGGTAGCGAGGCGATAGCGCTGCATACTCCAAGCCTAAACTTGCTAGTATCATCGCAGATTATTTTTTCGTCGCATTCACCGAGTTTTCTACAAGTGAGCAAAACATCATACAACTGCCAGTTCATCAAATTATCCCGCTATGGGGGTCAATTGTTACTGACGATGGGGTACGTTGATAAAATGTAAGATAAATAAAATATCGGTGGCATTGGTTTACTCCATATGCAATGTCCATATTTTACGTTTCCAGTAATACCACTGGTTTGATCCCTGGCTGGCCATAGCTCATGGTTTACATCATTTATGGAAGACGCAAACATTTCTTCTGTGTTTTGCACCTTTGTCTTTGTTCCGTTTTCTCTGCCGGATGAGAAAAGTCCGTTGAGAAACATTGCAGAAGACCATCTTGAAGCGGTTTTAGCCAGCAACTCAATAAACAACTGCAATTCAGTGGTTATTGTATTCCATTACCAGCCCACAAAATGTTGATACAGACTGATGTTGAAACCGGCTGATTAAGTTGATATAGGCTGTATCAATTCACCCCGCAGGTTTTCTTGTGCACGCTGCAATATGTTATGGAGCAAACAACAAAAACGTTTCACTGTTGCGAAGCTAAGGGAACAACTGAATGACAACCGGCACATAAACAGTTGGGAATTGGGAGCCAAATTATGCATTAAAGGCGAAGCACAGATATTGAAATCTTACTTTTGCTCCGAAAATGTGCCGCATCCCGACCGTCCTGCAGCCGTGCGCTGAAAGGACCACGGCTATTAAAATACTGGAAAGGACTTGCGCTTGTTTTTGCCGCGAGAAGCGGACACCAGTATCAACATTTGTCGTAGCCATGGTAACCTGTGTCGTACTTTTAGAGTAAACATGGTATCGAACTTCCCGTGTATTTTCAATTAGACCTGGCCTCCCCACTAAATTGGGGATGCACATTTTAAAGTTAGCGTTGCGCGTGCATCTCCCAAAGTATATAAAACTCCACACGCAGGTACCATTTGAAACGTTCTGCCTTGGGGCAAGCACATTTACTTGTATTTAGAAATAATGGTAATACGAAATGTGTCCTTCACCCGTCCTTTACTCCTGACCGTGCACGAAGCCGGGTACGGTTTGAGTGGTAGCGGCTGTGGTCAGTGTTACACGAACCCTGCTTTCGGCGCAACCAAGATCGATGTTTCATATCATATTAACATCGGAAACTCAGCTGAAGTTCGAATGGCCTGTGGCTTCATCTGGCTGAACGCGTTTACCAGAAGACTTTACCAGCCGGTGTTATCTCCCGCACACACACTGGCTAGCGTGTTATCCGGGCCTCCACCTGGAGTCGTTTGGATGAATTAGTTTGGACGAGAGCCGTTTGTTCAGGGGTAATTTGGACACAGATGTGTGTACGCAGTCGTTGGCGGAGAGTCGTTTCGACGCGGCGGCATCGCCGGCCGCAAATGTGATTGTTTTGGCTGGCATTGCGCTATCTCGACGGCCATATCTCCCGCTCCGGCTGAGCGCGACGCGACTGTCTGAGCTGACGTATCGCCAGATCCGCGGCGGCCCGGTGTGTGACGTCAGAAGTCCTGACACCAGCTGATTGGCGCGCGCTATCGCCAGCCGACGAATTTCTCGCCGGACACTCCGGGCGAACAGGTGTTCCGAGTATTCCGAGCGTGCACGCTGTGCACGCTGTGCGCTGGGCGGGCGCTGCTTGACCGGTCGGCGGCGCGGGGTGCGCCGTTCGGCGGTGGGCACATTCGCGAACGGTGGAGTCGATTCGACAGTGTTCGAGCTCGGTGCGGTCGGCACGCGGGCGCCGCGCGGCTGCCGCGGCCAGTGTGGCCGGTGTGGCCGGCACGCGCGCGCGCTGCCGCCCCCCGCGGAGCAGTCGGCGCGGCTCGCGTCGTCACTCGGCGGGCGGCGGACGCGCCGCTGTCGGTCGCGTCAGTCGCGGACGGTGTCTTCGGCGCAGCGGTGGCGGTTCGGTGGCGGCCGCACCGGCACCGACCCAGCTACGCTCACGAGCCCGGTGACGCGGCGCAGCCCCAGCTGCAGCCTGCTGACCTCCGACCTCCGACACCTCCCTGCTGCCACCAACCTGCTGACCTCCGACACCTCACGCGCTCGTCACACCCGCCGCCCGCCGTCGTCCTGCCCGGCGTTTCGCTCCGCCTTGCCCGAGGCCGTGCGCCTCGTCCCGGCCCGCCCATGGCGGCGACCAGCAACGCAAGCGCGGCCGTGCTCGATCTCGTCGCGCACGTCGCGACCAGCGCCTCCAACGCGTCGTCGCTGGCCGGCACCGCGCCGCTCAGGCTGTACATCAACTCGTCCTACTTCGTGCCGATCGACAGCATAGTGCACCGCTACTGCCTGCCGTTCGTGGTGGCGCTGAGCGTCGTCATCGTGATGTTCATGGTGGTCAGCGTGGTGGGCAACATGCTGGTGATCCTGAGCGTGCTGCGCTTCCGCACCATGCGCACGCGCACCAACCTGCTGCTGGTCAACCTGGCCGTGACGGACGTGATGGTGGCGGCGCTCAACATGCCCGTCGCGCTGGTCACCCTCATCCAAGGCCGCTGGCTGTTCGGCGACGCCATGTGCCAGTTCAACGGCTTCCTGTTCGGCGTCTGCACCATCATCTCCGTCCACACTATGATGCTCATTAGGTGAGTGTTGCATGCTTCCGCAACTAGTACGTCCGGTGAGTGTATTCTGATCATGACGGCAGTACATAAATACGCTGGACAGCGGCATGATTTTTATAGCATACGCTGTGAAAAGAATGAAGTGAATGTCCTACCTTTTAAAAATATGTCGATGAATACCTGAAGCCTATACCAGAAGCCTTCAAAATCAAGATGGCTTAAAGATAAATAATGTGTTGATTTTCTCAAGTTGATCTACTTGCCAAGTAGTGTTGAACCCCAAGACATGGGTTTACCCAAAACATGAAAGTATTCATTTATCTAAACTAAGCCCACTGCTATAACTTTAACTTGCCTTGGAGGATTATTAGTTGACTAAAATATAAAAATCTGGGACCATTTACTTCGTGCCATGGCACCAATCGCGCTGGGTTTTGTCCGGTGCCTATCTTGATTAGATGCGAAATGGCGAGGGAGGGGCAACAGTGATCGCTCTCGTACTGGGATGCTGACGACAGGGGAGGTTTAACCTATCTTTGCACTATATTTCGGTGGTAGAAGGTCACGTGACGTCACGTTGTGCACCGGGAACCAATGAACTGTCGAACCCCACGACTGCCGATGATCCTGCACGTGTTTGGGAGCGTTCCCCGACGTTTGCGAGCAAATCCATTCGCATGGCTTATCGACACGTGACTTACTACAACGGCGTTTGGAACCGGTTTTGTGGGAAGGAAAGTTGCCGGCATTTGTCACTGCAAAAGATCCGGAGCAAGGACAGTCGGACAGCGTTGGGCAGAGGTGGACAGTTCACACGGTAGCGTGCCAGTTCGCCAAGATTGGGTTGTGCTGTCGTGCTGTAGCGACACCATGCGTGTGTGGAAGGCTGACATCTAGGCGCTTGGCAGGCATGTTTACCCCGCCATACGTACATTCACCGATGTCCTTAGTAGCCTTTGGGGAGCTCGTCACATATTCTGGAGTTATAAAACAGACTACCGACCTCATTGTGTTCCCGTCGCTAGTCTCATCAGCATCACATATCCGAAGGAAGGTACCGAATACACTGCCATGCGCATTACAGTGCTCACGTGTTCCTAGCATAATTCACCATTTGTAAGCCAAACCAAAGGATATCAAACCAGAGCGGTCCAGACCCCCTGATCCACCCGTCATCTCCAGCCCTGGCTTAGAGGCCCGTAGTACACCACTTTTGATGATGACCGCTGCGCTTTTTGTTCAACCAACAATGGCACTCAGCTTCGACACAACAATGGCCTTTGACAGCAAGTGGTCGATACAGTCTCTGGTAGTGGACCGATAGTCCAGCCGATGACAGCGGGTCGCCATGTTCGTGCCTGGTGCTGTGTCAGTAGTTGAGGTGATAACCGCTCGGTCCCTGTTGTCTGAGCTGTTTTCTGTAACTAATTGTACTGGTCACGATTTGGGCCCACGATGCTGTCCCTCGCCTGATAAATATGGAGCTGATTGGCAATTTTAAACCAACTATTATATGTGAAGGTAATCTTGTCCTTATTCTGTCTGGACTCCGACTCGCCCTCGTCTATGCTTGCATAAATCAATGTCCTGTTGCTTAGAAACTATATGTACATTACAATCAGCGGCAGCCTGCTTTGGCAGAATCTCCGTGTCTTGGTATTGCAGTTGGGGTTTCATTGTAGAGCTGTTTTTTGTACGGGTGGTTCGCTGACATCGTGTTGACGACGGGTATTATGAGGGCGGCTGCAAACTTGGGCAGCGTGCGTCGGTTTTGTGTTGGATTCCATCATGCACGTTGCAGTGCACTGCGAGTTATCACTGTTTGGCAGCAATTTAAGATGTGGCGTTGGATTGAGTACCGTTGTAGCTTGCCTTCAACCACTGAGTGATGCCCACACAGGGCATCAAGAGTGGATTCTGAAATTGTATTGGAGAGAGGCACAATTTACCTGAAGCGGCCCCTTTGGCTGAAAAAAATATCCGTTAAGCGGGGGTGCATTCGAGCATACTGAAGCGGCGCCTTTAGCTTAATAAAATTCGTTGAACATGGCGGGGGGGGGGGGGGGGGGCTTGAGCCCTCCCGGCACTGCGCCTTTTCCAGTCAGAGGGCGCCACTTTTCCATTGGGGTGCACATGCCCCCAGTACCACACCTTGTGTCCGCTCTTGCAGGCCGTCAGTCTCGTGGACGTTGCCAATTTTTGCCTCACAACTACCTGCTTGTCGGCGCGAACCAGGTAGATAGGAAGTTTAGTCGTTATCCATGTTTATGTCGTCTTTTTACGTCACAAAGGCAGTGCTATCAAAATGCATCACCCTGCCAGCGGCGGTGACATGTTAAGCGCAGCTGCACAAGCCACTGGAATGACATTCGCTCACCTCAACTTCCGCAGATGTTCTCCAATATAAAGCTTCACTTTGTGGAAGCTCAGCCGTCCATCTCTCGGCGTACGCGGGACTACGCACCCCATAGCGTTCTGGAATGTGTGGTATATTTGGCCTCACGAGCGTATCTGTGCTGGCATACGAGACTGCCGGCATTGTGCCCCGACTTTCACGCGGGTCCGCGGTTGTAGTTGGACCATCCTGGGAGTGCTCCAGGCCAGCTCAGTCAAATATATTTTTGGACTTTATGATCCTTGAACGTAAATGAACTTTGGAGGTGATGAGTGCTCCTTTTGAAGCCAGTTTTGAAGGTTGTGGTTGTTGGACGTTATGAACTTTGGGCATTTTGAACGCACCATATCCAAGACGTTTTTGGACTTTGTTTCGCGTTTTGGAAGTTGTGAGCTTTGGTAGTAAATAAGCCTGTGATGTTGTGAATGTTCCCCGTGGCAGCGTAAACCATCCACTGCGAATCTGCCCTACACTCGGCCCCAGCCCAACCAGTCCGAGAGTGTAGCAGCGTAACCCATCCACTGCGAGTCCGCCCTACACTCCGCCCCGGCCGAACCATTCCGGCAGTGTGGCAGCGTAACCCATCCACTGCGGGTCTACCCCAGAGGTCATGACTCAGACGTCTGCACCGACCCAGTGGAAATAGCATGCCGCGCCACCTTGCGGCTCCGTGGAAATATTTGAAATATTTAAAGTTGGTTTACACATGGCAAAGTTCGCCCTCTGGGTAGGAGAAAGTAGGTCAGGTGAGCCCCCCCCCCCCCCATTATCTCGCCTACCATGATGTCATCATCAGGAAACTTGCGGTTCCGTGGAAATGGTATGCTGCACCACTGCTCCATGGAAATGACCTGACTTGACCTGAGGTCAGGTCAACTTGACCATTTATCTCCAATTTGCATCATTGTGAGCGCTTTTCAGCAGGATTGTTTTCAATTCCATTCTTGTGTGTTCACCGCACACTTATCTCCATTATAAAGAGGCACAAAACGAAAAACGTAGTAATTTGTTCAGATTCCAAATCAATCCTTCAGTCAACTGGCAACACATACAACTGCACCATCCAGTCCTTGATTGAATCCAACAAGCCGTGGGCCGAAACACAACGCTTACTTTTTCTGGATTCCAGGCCACGTCAACATTCCAGGAAACTAACAAGCAGACTGGCTGGCAAAGCAAGCCTTAGCATTGAACACTTATCCCAACATGGAATATTCGGTAGATGATTTCAAAGCTCACTACAACACCACATACATTAGCATCGCCAGAACGCATGGACACAACACATCTCTACACCTCACCGCGCCAACCACACCCACATCAGCCCAACGCTAGACAGTTCTGGGTGGCAAACACCCAGAACTCTTCCAATTACTATTTGGTTATATATACGCCACCAAACTAGCAGGAGCATGTAGACAAGTGTCTTTTGCCTGGCAGTGATAGTCTAAGCTTTCTCGTTGTGCGATAACTGGTTCTGGAATCTAATAGCTTCTCTCGGTCTCCGAGTTCTCAAATCGGACAGCTTCTCAAACCAACAGCCGTTAATGAATGCCCTTGTATTTTACAGGGCTGATTAATGAACCAATACGGCGAATATTTGACAGTCTCAACCATTTCTCCAATCCAACAGTGATACCAAAATCACGCTCACCTCAGCCTCTCACTTACATCCACCCCCGAGCACGGTTCCGAGATGACTCCGACGGGGGACCTGTGGCTCGCGAGCGAGGGCTATTTCCTCAGACAGGCACGTCACGGGCTGCTCTTGGACATCGGCACAATGACGCGGTCAACTGCAATTGGTCGAAGTGGTTCCGACCGGACCTCCCACCTGGTACTGAGGTCAATGGCAGTTTCTGCCGGGGCAAAATATGCTGACGAAGTCAATATCTCACGGCCGGCCGGCGCCGCGGCGGCCGGGGCTGTGGCGCACCCTGCCGAAGTCAGCGCGCCGGCAGGCGCCGACCAAATGCCTGGGATCCGTTGAGAGCTCGGATCCCAGGATACATGGGAGTCAAATGCATTGAACAGAGGGGGTTCAAAGCTAACCTCGTTGCAGAGCAAGCTGAAGATGCTCCATACCATTTTGGTGATTTTTTTTATTCGCCGTTTTGGAATGGTAGCGAAGAGATAGCGCTGCGTACTCAAAGCTAAAACTTGCTAGAATCACCCAAATTTTTTTTTTTTTTTTTTCATTTCTCTTATTTCGATTTCTTTCTTCATTTCTCTTAGACATTTCTTCTGTTTTTGCACCTTTGTCTTCGTTCCGTCTTCTCTGCCGGGTGAGAAAAGTCCGTTGAGAAACATTGCAGAAGACCATCTTGAAGCGGTTTTAGCCAGGAACTCAATAAACAAACGCGTGCTCGCTGTGCACGCTGTGCGCTGGGCGGGCGGCGGCTTGACCGGTCGGCGGCGCGGGGTGCGCCGTTCGGCGGTAGGCACATTCGCGAACGGTGGAGTCGATTCGACAGTGTTCGAGCTCGGTGCGGTCGGCACGCGGGCGCCGCGCGGCTGCCGCGGCAGTGTGGCCAGTGTGGCCGGCACGCGCGCGCTGCCGCCCCCCGCGGAGCAGTCGGTGCGGCTCGCGTCGTCACTCGGCGGGCGGCGGACGCGCCGCCGTGGGTCGCGTCAGTCGCGGACGGTGTCTTCGGCGCAGCGGTGGCGGTTCGGTGGCGGCCGCACCGGCACCGACCCAGCTACGCTCACGAGCCCGGTGACGCGGCGCCGCCCCAGCTGCGGCCGGGCCGGCTCTGACCTCCGACACCTCACGCGCTCGTCACACCCGCCGCCCGCCGTCGTCCTGCCCGGCGTTTCGCTCCGCCTCGCCCGAGTCCGTGCGCCTCGTCCCGGCCCGCCCATGGCGGCGACCAGCAACGCAAGCGCGGCCGTGCTCGATCTCGTCGCGCACGTCGCGACCAGCGCCTCCAACGCGTCGTCGCTGGCCGGCGCTGCGCCGATCAGGCCGTACATCAACTCGTCCTACTTCGTGCCGATCGACAGCATCATGCACCGCTACGGCTTGCCGTTCGTGGTGGCGCTGAGCGTCGTCATCGTGATGTTCATGGTGGTCAGCGTGGTGGGCAACATGCTGGTGATCCTGAGCGTGCTGCGCCTCCGCACCATGCGCACGCGCACCAACCTGCTGCTGGTCAACCTGGCCGTGACGGACTTGATGGTGGCGGCGCTCAACATGCCCGTCGCGCTGGTCACCCTCATCCAAGGCCGCTGGGTGTTCGGTGACGCCATGTGCCAGTTCAATGGCTTCCTGTTCGGCGTCTGCTCCATCCTCTCCGTCCACACTATGATGCTCATTAGGTGAGTGTTGCATGCTTCCGCAACTAGTACGTCCGGTGAGTGTATCCTGATCATGACGGCAGTACATAAATACGCTGGACAGCGGCATGATTTGTATAGCATACGTTGTGAAGAAAGAAGTGAATGTCCTACCTTTTAAAAATATGTCGGTGAATGCCTGAAGCCTATACCAGAAGCCTTCAAGATCAAGATGGCTTAAAGATACATAATGTGTTGGTTTTCTCAAGTTGATCTGCTTGCCAAGTAGTGTCGAACCCCCAAGACATGGGCTTACCCAAAACATGAAAGTGTTCATTTATTTAAACTAAGCCCACTGCTTTAACTTTAACTTGCCTTGGAGGATTATTGGTTGACTAAAATATAAAAATCTGGGACCATTTACTTCGTGCCATGGCACCAATCGCGCTGGGTTTTGTCCGGTGCCTATCTTGATTAGATGCGAAATGGCGAGGGAGGGGCAACAGTGATCGCTCTCGTACTGGGATGCTGACCGCAGGGGAGGTTTAGCCTATCTTTGCACTATATTTCGGTGGTAGAAGGTCACGTGACGTCACGTTGTGCACCGGGAACCAATGAACTGTCGAACCCCACGACTGCCGATGATCCTGCACGTGTTTGGGAGCGTTCCCTGACGTTTGCGAGCAAATCCATTCGCATGGCTTATCGACACGTGACTTACTACAACGGCGTTTGGAACCGGTTTTGTGGGAAGGAAAGTTGCCGGCATTTGTCACTGCAAAAGATCCGGAGCAAGGACAGTCGGACAGCGTTGGACAGAGGTGGACAGTTCACACGGTAGCGTGCCAGTTCGCCAAGATTGGGTTGTGCTGTCGTGCTGTAGCGACACCATGCGTGTGTGGAAGGGTGACATCCAGGCGCTTGGCAGGCATGTTTACCCCGCCATACGTACATTCACCGATGTCCTTAGTAGCCTTTGGGGAGCTCGTCACATATTCTGGAGTTCTAAAACAGACTACCGACCTCATTGTGTTCCCGTCGCTAGTCTCATCAGCATCACATATCCGAAGGAAGGTACCGAATACACTGCCATGCGCATTACAGTGCACACGTGTTCCTAGCATAATTCACCATTTGTAAGCCAAACCAAAGGATATCAAACCAGAGCGGTCCAGACCCCCTGATCCACCCGTCATCTCCAACCCTGGCTTAGAGGCCCGTAGTACACCAATTTTGATGATGACCGCTGGGCTTTTTGTTCAACCAACAATGGCACTCGGCTTCGACACAACAATGGCCTTTGACAGCAAGTGGTCGATAGTCTTTGGTAGTGGACCGATAGTCCAGCCGATGGCAGCGGATCACCATGTTCGTGCCTGGTACTGTGTCAGTAATTGAGGTGATAACCGCTCGGTCCCTGTTGTCTGAGCTGTTTTCTGTAACTAATTGTACTGGTCACGATTTGGGCCCACGATGCTGTCCCTCGCCCGATAAATATGGAGCTGATTGGCAATTTTAACCCAACTATTATATGTGAAGGTAATCTTGTCCTTATTCTGTCTGGACTCCGACTTGCCCTCGTCTATGCTTGCATACATAAATTTCCTGTTGATTAGAAACTATATTTACATTACAGTCAGCGACAGTCTTCTTTAGCAGAATCTCCGTGTCTTGGTATTGCAGTTGGGGTTTCATTGTAGAGCTGTTTTTTGTACGGGTGGTTCGCTGACATCGTGTTGACGACGGGTATTATGAGGGCGGCTGCAAACTTGGGCAGCGTGCGTCGGTTTTGTGTTGGATTCCATGATGCACGTTGCAGTGCACTGCGAGGTATCACTGTTTGGCAGCAATTTAAGATGTGGCGTTGGATTGAGTACCGTTGTAGCTTGCCTTCAACCACTGAGTGATGCCCACACAGGCCATCAAGAGTGGATCCTGAAATTGTATTGGGGAGAGGCACAATTTACCTGAAGCGGCCCCTTTGGCTGAAAAAATATCCGTTAAGCGGGGGTGCATTCGAGCATACTGAAGCGGCGCCTTTAGCTTAATAAAATTCGTTGAACATGGCGGGGACGGGGGGGGCTTGAGCCCTCCCGGCACTGCGCCTTTCCCAGTCAGAGGGCGCCACTTTTCCATTGGGGTGCACATGCCCCCAGTACCACACCTCGTGTCCGCTCTTGCAGGCCGTCAGTCTCGTGGTCGTTGCTGATTTTTGCCTCACAGCTTCCTGCTCCACGGCGCGAAGCAGGTAGATAGGAAGTTTAGTCGTTCTCCATGTTAATGTCGTCTTTTTACGTCACAAAGGCAGTGCTATCAAAATACATCACCCTGCCAGCGGCGGTGACATGGTAAGCGCAGCTGCACAAGCCACTGGAATGACATTCGCTTACCTCAACTTCCACAGATGTTCTCCAATATAAAGCTTCACTTTGTGGAAGCTCAGCCATCCATCTCTCGGCGTACGCGGGACTACGCACCCCATAGCGTTCTGGAATGTGTGGTATATTTGGCCTGACGAGCGTATCTGTGCTGGCATACGAGACTGCCGGCATTGTGCCCCGACTATCACGCGGGTCCGCGGTTGTAGTTGGACCATCCTGTGTGTGCTCCAGGCCAGCTCAGTCAAATATATTTTTGGACTTTATGATCCTTGAACGTAAATGAACTTTGGAGGTTATGAATGCTCTTTTTGAAGCCAGTTTTGGAGGTTGTGGTCGTTGGACGTTATGAACTTTGGGCATTGTGAACGCACCATATCCAAGACATTTTTGGACTTTGTTTCACTTTTTGGAAGTTGTGAGCTTTGGTAGTAAATACGCCTGTGATGTTATGAATGTTCCCCGTGGCAGCGTAAGCCATCCATTGCGAGTCTGCCCTACACTCGGCCCAAGCCCAACCAGTCCGAGAGTGTAGCAGCGTAACCCATCCACTGCGAGTCCGCCCTACACTTCGCCCCGGCCGAACCAGTCCCGGAGTGTGGCAGCGTAACTCATCCACTGCGAGTCTACCCCAGAGGTCATGACTCAGACGTCTGCACCGACCCAGTGGAAATAGCATAAGCGTTCTCGTTGTGCGATAACTGATTCTCGAATCTAATAGCTTCTCTCGGTCTCCGAGTTCTCAAGTCGAACAGCTTCTCAAACCAACAGCCGTTAATGAATGCCCTGGTATTTTACAGGGCTGATTAATGAACTAATACGGCGAATACTTGCCAGTCTCAACCATTTCTCAAATCAAACAGTGATACCAAAATCACGCTCACGTCAGCCTCTCACTTACAACCAGCCCCAGCACGGTTCCGAGATGACTACGACGGGGGGACCTGTGGCTCTCGAGCGAGGGCTATTTCCTCAAACAGGCACGTCACGGGCTGCTATTGGACATCGGCACAATGACGCGGTCAACTGCAATTGGTCGAATTGGTTCCGACCGGGCCTCCCACCTGGTACTGAGGTGCCGCGGGTGTCAATAGCAGTTTCTGCCGGGGCAGAATATGCTGACGAAGTCAATATCTCACGGCCGGCCGGCGCCGCAGCGGCCGGGGCTGTGGCGCCCCCTGCCGAAGTCAGCGCGCCGGCAGGTGCCGACCAAATGCCTGGGATCCGCTGAGAGCTCGGATCCCAGGATACATGGGAGTCAAATGCATTGAACAGAGGGGGTTCAAAACTAACCTCGTTGCAGAGCAAGCTGAAGATGCTCCATACCATTTTGTTGATTTTTTTAATCGCCGCTTTGGAATGGTAGCGAAGAGATAGCGCTGCGTACTCCAAGCCTAAACTTGCTAGTATCATCCCAGATTTCTTTCTTCATTTTCTTTTTTTCATTTCTCTCATTTCGATTTCTTTCTTCATTTCTCTTAGACATTTCTTCTGTTTTTGCACCTTTGTCTTCGTTCCGTCTTCTCTGCCGGGTGAGAAAAGTCCGTTGAGAAACATTGCAGAAGACCATCTTGAAGCGGTTTTAGCCAGGAACTCAATAAACAAACGCGTGCTCGCTGTGCACGCTGTGCGCTGGGCGGGCGCGGCTTGACCGGTCGGCGGCGCGGGGTGCGCCGTTCGGCGGTAGGCACATTCGCGAACGGTGGAGTCGATTCGACAGTGTTCGAGCTCGGTGCGGTCGGCACGCGGGCGCCGCGCGGCTGCCGCGGCCAGTGTGGCCGGTGTGGCCGGCACGCGCGCGCGCTGCCGCCCCCCGCGGAGCAGTCGGTGCGGCTCGCGTCGTCACTCGGCGGGCGGCGGACGCGCCGCTGTCGGTCGCGTCAGTCGCGGACGGTGTCTTCGGCGCAGCGGTGGCGGTTCGGTGGCGGCCGCACCGGCACCGACCCAGCTACGCTCACGAGCCCGGTGACGCGGCGCCGCCCCAGCTGCGGCCGGGCCGGCTCTGACCTCCGACACCTCACACGCTCGTCACACCCGCCGCCCGACGTCGTCCTGCCAGGCGTTTCGCTCCGCCTCGCCCGAGTCCGTGCGTCTCGTCCCGGCCCGCCCATGGCGGCGACGAGCAACGCAAGCGCGGCCGTGCTCGATCTCGTCGCGCACGTCGCGACCAGCGCCTCCAACGCGTCGTCGCTGGCCGGCGCTGCGCCGATCAGGCCGTACATCAACTCGTCCTACTTCGTGCCGATCGACAGCATCATGCACCGCTACGGCTTGCCGTTCGTGGTGGCGCTGAGCGTCGTCATCGTGATGTTCATGGTGGTCAGCGTGGTGGGCAACATGCTGGTGATCCTGAGCGTGCTGCGCCTCCGCACCATGCGCACGCGCACCAACCTGCTGCTGGTCAACCTGGCCGTGACGGACTTGATGGTGGCGGCGCTCAACATGCCCGTCGCGCTGGTCACCCTCATCCAAGGCCGCTGGGTGTTCGGCGACGCCATGTGCCAGTTCAATGGCTTCCTGTTCGGCGTCTGCTCCATCCTCTCCGTCCACACTATGATGCTCATTAGGTGAGTGCTGCATGCTTCCGCAACTAGTACGTCCGGTGAGTGTATCCTGATCATGACGGCAGTACATAAATACGCTGGACAGCGGCATGATTTGTATAGCATACGTTGTGAAAAGAATGAAGTCCTACCTTTTAAAAATATGTCTGTGAATGCCTGAAGCCTATACCAGAAGCCTTCAAGATCAAGATGGCTTAAAGATACATAATGTGTTGGTTTTCTCAAGTTGATCTGCTTGCCAAGTAGTGTCGACCCCCAAAACATGGGCTTACCCAAAACATGAAAGTGTTCATTTATTTCAAACTAAGCCCACTGCTTTAACTTTAACTTGCCTTGGAGGATTATTGGTTGACTAAAATATAAAAATCTGGGACCATTTACTTCGTGCCATAGCACCAATTGTGCTGGGTTTTGTCCGGTGCCTATCTTGATTAGATGCGAAATGGCGAGGGAGGGGCAACAGTGATCGCTCTCGTACTGGGATGCTGACGGCAGGGGAGGTTTAACCTATCTTTGCACTATATTTCGGTGGTAGAAGGTCACGTGACGTCACGTTGTGCACCGGGAACCAATGAACTGTCGAACCCCACGACTGCCGATGATCCTGCACGTGTTTGGGAGCGTTCCCTGACGTTTGCGAGCAAATCCATTCGCATGGCTTATCGACACGTGACTTACTACAACGGCGTTTGGAACCGGTTTTGTGGGAAGGAAAGTTGCCGGCATTTGTCACTGCAAAAGATCCGGAGCAAGGACAGTCGGACAGCGTTGGACAGAGGTGGACAGTTCACACGGTAGCGTGCCAGTTAGCCAAGATTGGGTTGTGCTGTCGTGCTGTAGCGACACCATGGGTGTGTGGAAGGCTGACATCTAGGCGCTTGGCAGGCATGTTTACCCCGCCATACGTACATTCACCGATGTCCTTAGTAGCCTTTGGGGAGCTCGTCACATATTCTGGAGTTCTAAAATAGACTACCGACCTCATTGTGTTCCCGTCGCTAGTCTCATCAGCATCACATATCCGAAGGAAGGTACCGAATACACTGCCATGCGCATTACAGTGCACACGTGTTCCTAGCATAATTCACCATTTGTAAGCCAAACCAAAGGATATCAAACCAGAGCGGTCCAGACCCCCTGATCCACCCGTCATCTCCAACCCTGGCTTAGAGGCCCGTAGTACACCAATTTTGATGATGACCGCTGGGCTTTTTGTTCAACCAACAATGGCACTCGGCTTCGACACAACAATGGCCTTTGACAGCAAGTGGTCGATAGTCTTTGGTAGTGGACCGATAGTCCAGCCGATGGCAGCGGATCACCATGTTCGTGCCTGGTACTGTGTCAGTAATTGAGGTGATAACCGCTCGGTCCCTGTTGTCTGAGCTGTTTTCTGTAACTAATTGTACTGGTCACGATTTGGGCCCACGATGCTGTCCCTCGCCCGATAAATATGGAGCTGATTGGCAATTTTAACCCAACTAATATATGTGAAGGTAATCTTGTCCTTATTCTGTCTGGACTCCGACTTGCCCTCGTCTATGCTTGCATACATAAATTTCCTGTTGATTAGAAACTATATTTACATTACAGTCAGCGACAGTCTTCTTTAGCAGAATCTCCGTATCTTGGTATTGCAGTTGGGGTTTCATTGTAGAGCTGTTTTTTTGTACGGGTGGTTCGCTGACATCGTGTTGACGACGGGTATTATGAGGGCGGCTGCAAACTTGGGCAGCGTGCGTCGGTTTTGTGTTGGATTCCATGATGCACGTTGCAGTGCACTGCGAGATATCACTGTTTGGCAGCAATTTAAGATGTGGCGTTGGATTGAGTACCGTTGTAGCTTGCCTTCAACCACTGAGTGATGCCCACACAGGCCATCAAGAGTGGATCCTGAAATTGTATTGGGGAGAGGCACAATTTACCTGAAGCGGCCCCTTTGGCTGAAAAAATATCCGTTAAGCTGGGGTGCATTCGAGCATACTGAAGCGGCGCCTTTAGCTTAATAAAATTCGTTGAACATGGCGGGGAGGGGGGGCTTGAGCCCTCCCGGCACTGCGCCTTTCCCAGTCAGAGGGCGCCACTTTTCCATTGGGGTGCACATGCCCCCAGTACCACACCTCGTGTCCGCTCTTGCAGGCCGTCAGTCTCGTGGTCGTTGCTAATTTTTGCCTCACAGCTTCCTGCTCCTCGGCGCGAAGCAGGTAGATAGGAAGTTTAGTCGTTCTCCATGTTAATGTCGTCTTTTTACGTCACAAAGGCAGTGCTATCAAAATACATCACCCTGCCAGCGGCGGTGACATTGTAAGCGCAGCTGCACAAGCCACTGGAATGACATTCGCTTACCTCAACTTCCACAGATGTTCTCCAATATAAAGCTTCACTTTGTGGAAGCTCAGCCATCCATCTCTCGGCGTACGCGGGACTACGCACCCCATAGCGTTCTGGAATGTGTGGTATATTTGGCCTGACGAGCGTATCTGTGCTGGCATACGAGACTGCCGGCATTGTGCCCCGACTATCACGCGGGTCCGCGGTTGTAGTTGGACCATCCTGTGTGTGCTCCAGGCCAGCTCAGTCAAATATATTTTTGGACTTTATGATCCTTGAACGTAAATGAACTTTGGAGGTTATGAATGCTCCTTTTGAAGCCAGTTTTGGAGGTTGTGGTCGTTGGACGTTATGAACTTTGGGCATTGTGAACGCACCATATCCAAGACATTTTTGGACTTTGTTTCGCTTTTTGGAAGTTGTGAGCTTTGGTAGTAAATACGCCTGTGATGTTATGAATGTTCCCCGTGGCAGCGTAAGCCATCCATTGCGAGTCTGCCCTACACTCGGCCCCAGCCCAACCAGTCCGAGAGTGTAGCAGCGTAACCCATCCACTGCGAGTCCGCCCTACACTTCGCCCCGGCCGAACCAGTCCCGGAGTGTGGCAGCGTAACTCATCCACTGCGAGTCTACCCCAGAGGTCATGACTCAGACGTCTGCACCGACCCAGTGGAAATAGCATAAGCGTTCTCGTTGTGCGATAACTGGTTCTCGAATCTAATAGCTTCTCTCGGTCTCCGAGTTCTCAAGTCGAACAGCTTCTCAAACCAACAGCCGTTAAAGAATGCCCTGGTATTTTACAGGGCTGATTAATGAACTAATACGGCGAATACTTGCCAGTCTCAACCATTTCTCGAATCAAACAGTGATACCAAAATCACGCTCACGTCAGCCTCTCACTTACAACCAGCCCCAGCACGGTTCCGAGATGACTACGACGGGGGGACCTGTGGCTCTCGAGCGAGGGCTATTTCCTCAAACAGGCACGTCACGGGCTGCTATTGGACATCGGCACAATGACGCGGTCAACTGCAATTGGTCGAAGTGGTTCCGACCGGTCCTCCCACCTGGTACTGAGGTGCCGCGGGTGTCAATAGCAGTTTCTGCCGGGGCAGAATATGCTGACGAAGTCAATATCTCACGGCCGGCCGGCGCCGCGGCGGCCAGGGCTGTGGCGCCCCCTGCCGAAGTCAGCGCGCCGGCAGGTGCCGACCAAATGCCTGGGATCCGCTGAGAGCTCGGATCCCAGGATACATGGGAGTCAAATGCATTGAACAGAGGGGGTTCAAAACTAACCTCGTCTTGCAGAGCAAGCTGAAGATGCTCCATACCATTTTGTTGATTTTTTTAATCGCCGCTTTGGAATGGTAGCGAAGAGATAGCGCTGCGTACTCCAAGCCTAAACTTGCTAGTATCATCCCAGATTTCTTTCTTCATTTCTTTTTTTTCATTTCTCTCATTTCGATTTCTTTCTTCATTTCTCTTAGACATTTCTTCTGTTTTTGCACCTTTGTCTTCGTTCCGTCTTCTCTGCCGGGTGAGAAAAGTCCGTTGAGAAACATTGCAGAAGACCATCTTGAAGCGGTTTTAGCCAGGAACTCAATAAACAAACGCGTGCTCGCTGTGCACGCTGTGCGCTGGGCGGGCGCGGCTTGACCGGTCGGCGGCGCGGGGTGCGCCGTTCGGCGGTGGGCACATTCGCGAACGGTGGAGTCGATTCGACAGTGTTCGAGCTCGGTGCGGTCGGCACGCGGGCGCCGCGCGGCTGCCGCGGCCAGTGTGGCCGGTGTGGCCGGCACGCGCGCGCGCTGCCGCCCCCCGCGGAGCAGTCGGTGCGGCTCGCGTCGTCACTCGGCGGGCGGCGGACGCGCCGCTGTCGGTCGCGTCAGTCGCGGACGGTGTCTTCGGCGCAGCGGTGGCGGTTCGGTGGCAGCCGCACCGGCACCGACCCAGCTACGCTCACGAGCCCGGTGACGCGGCGTCGCCCCAGCTGCGGCCGGGCCGGCTCTGACCTCCGACACCTCACACGCTCGTCACATCCGCCGCCCGACGTCGTCCTGCCAGGCGTTTCGCTCCGCCTCGCCCGAGTCCGTGCGTCTCGTCCCGGCCCGCCCATGGCGGCGACCAGCAACGCAAGCGCGGCCGTGCTCGATCTCGTCGCGCACGTCGCGACCAGCGCCTCCAACGCGTCGTCGCTGGCCGGCGCTGCGCCGATCAGGCCGTACATCAACTCGTCCTACTTCGTGCCGATCGACAGCATCATGCACCGCTACGGCTTGCCGTTCGTGGTGGCGCTGAGCGTCGTCATCGTGATGTTCATGGTGGTCAGCGTGGTGGGCAACATGCTGGTGATCCTGAGCGTGCTGCGCCTCCGCACCATGCGCACGCGCACCAACCTGCTGCTGGTCAACCTGGCCGTGACGGACTTGATGGTGGCGGCGCTCAACATGCCCGTCGCGCTGGTCACTCTCATCCAAGGCCGCTGGGTGTTCGGCGACGCCATGTGCCAGTTCAATGGCTTCCTGTTCGGCGTCTGCTCCATCCTCTCCGTCCACACTATGATGCTCATTAGGTGAGTGCTGCATGCTTCCGCAACTAGTACGTCCGGTGAGTGTATCCTGATCATGACGGCAGTACATAAATACGCTGGACAGCGGCATGATTTGTATAGCATACGTTGTGAAAAGAATGAAGTCCTACATGAAAAAATATGTCTGTGAATGCCTGAAGCCTATACCAGAAGCCTTCAAGATCAAGATGGCTTAAAGATACATAATGTGTTGGTTTTCTCAAGTTGATCTGCTTGCCAAATACTGTCGACCCCCAAAACATGGGCTTACCCAAAACATGAAAGTGTTCATTTATTCTAAACTAAGCCCACTGCTTTAACTTTAACTTGCCTTGGAGGATTATTGGTTGACTAAAATATAAAAATCTGGGACCATTTACTTCGTGCCATAGCACCAATTGTGCTGGGTTTTGTCCGGTGCCTATCTTGATTAGATGCGAAATGGCGAGGGAGGGGCAACAGTGATCGCTCTCGTACTGGGATGCTGACGGCAGGGGAGGTTTAACCTATCTTTGCACTATATTTCGATGGTAGAAGGTCACGTGACGTCATGTTGTGCACCGGGAACCAATGAACTATCGAAC
>JAOTOM010005090.1:795000-918383 GCA_034440615.1 Ashinkailepas kermadecensis
AAGGTAAGACATCGGTCCCGTAATAAAAAATGAGATGTAATAAGTGAATGCGTACCTCACTACATGAAGCCAAGTTCTTTAACCCTATTATTGAAGGCATGAAAAACGATGATATTGTACAGGGGGCTTGTTCCTCATCCCTCTCCCTCCCCCTGATATTTTGTAACCTACTCTGTCGGTCTGCTCGCGGAACACGGCAATCGAATGCATGTATCGTACACTACATTTCCTCAAATAAAACCAGTGTTGACATACCGTACCATAGGTAGTTCCAGGTAGAGTTCACTGATCTCCAAAATACTTCGACAAACATCGGAACTCCGAGTCAGTTCTTGACAAATGTAATCACTCGCAAAGAAACGCTTTATTCACACGCAGCTGCGCCGTCAAAGTAACAGACCGAACAATATCTCGACTGGACGGATGCATCCCGATGAAGCCACCTCAACGTGAAAATAAGGACACCACACTTCACGCCTGTTGTTCTCTGTAGCCTGTCCTTCGAACCCCCTCCCCCCATAGCTCTGCTCTAGCAGGGAGTTCATGCACTCGCCCCTCGACTTGACTTACCATAGCTCTGCTCTAGCAGGGAGTTCATGCACTCGCTACTCAGCTTGACTTACCATAGCTCTACTCTAGCAGGGAGTTCATGCACTCGCTACTCAGCTTGACTTACCATAGCTCTACTCTAGCAGGGAGTTCATGCACTCGCTACTCAGCTTGACTTACCATAGCTCTGCTCTAGCAGGGAGTTCATACATTCGCCACTCGACTCGACGCCCCTACAGTTCTGCTCCAGCAGGGAGTTCATACATTCGCCACTCGACTCGACGCCCCTATAGCTCTGCTATAGCAGGGAGTCCGTACACTCGCTATTCGACACAATCCCTCACGGACAGCAAAACGTGCGTGCCGTTTCGGTTTGTCACGCGCTGTGCACCTTGATAATTATTCGAGAATCCCCCACCCCACCCAGCAACACACTGACTAAATGTTCAGATGTGTTACTATTTTGAACACCACCACAGGATCCTCTATTTGGCTATCCTGGAGCCGCCTCTGCCCTTTATATATATATTTTGTATCGGTAGGTGTCCAGCACATGCATGCACACTTTCAGTCATTTCAACTCCTCACGGGCAGCAAAACTTGCTCACCGTCTCATATACTCGTATATGCCATGCGTTATTTACTATGAGCTTGATTCAAGATTGCCCTACCCCAAGCAGTCCTGCATACGCATATGGCATTGAAAACGATTCACTATATTGGACTGAGCAAGCCCCGAAAACAACGCAATTCGGCCAGCAAGTCAGATTATTTTTACATTTTAAGACAGAACACTCCTCTCTGCTTACCCTGAGGTTGCCTCTGGCTTATATATATATATTATATCACTAAGTTGGAAGCAACAATATGCACAATGTCAATTGGTGTGGTCGGAGATTGGTATTCGTGATTTTGACTTGCATATATCTCAATTGATTTCCAAGCACATGAAGTCGTCATAATTGGCTCGGCATGCCTCCTAAAAGCCTATCCTGCATCCGTCAATGGGAGATGTTTGTTTTTGGTAGAGCATGGAAAAAAAAAGGAATTTATGAAAAGTCCTGCAGTTTCATTTTTTTTAAAAGTGTTACTTGCAGTGATTTAGAAACTACAAATGATAACGCAAGCCGTTTTCAATAATAGGGCCGTAACATTGAATTCCTTGCGCACAGTGCCATCATCTAATCAGTCAACGCGGGGTGTATTCATCCCCGGCTGCCCCGTTTTCCACGCCTGTGAATGGACTCCGGGCGCGATCGACCGGCGACGTCAGACATTACAGTAGAAACACAACTGCCAACTAAGATCAGGACCTCTTAACGATTGGCCGCGAGAGAGCGCCGCAGGACCTGCGGTGCGGCACGCCATCGCCGACCTTGAGCCCGCGCCAGCGGGCCCACATCGCGGAGGAGGTGGCGCCCTGATCCAGCCGTGAATGAGGGCCGGCGCGACGTTCAACGTCGCAGCCGACCCGTATTTGAGCAGTCGAGAAGCCGCCGAAGCAGCTCGCTTCAGCTCGCCGAACAGATCGCTCTAGTGTCGGGGGGGTCGGGCGTCACCAGTCATGCGGAGTATACGTGACCCGTGTCGGCGCCAGTCGGTCGCCCCCCCCCCCCTCTGCCGGCCGCCCCGCACGTGATCTCCCGTGGCTGCTTTTATAGTGCGTTCAAACCAAGATTAATCGCTTCTGAGCAGGAGATGAACTCAGCTGGTCTGTGACGTAATATTCGTCGTAAAAACTGAAATCGGTGCTGAACAGAAGCCGACATGTGGGTGACGATGACGCTCTTAGCTGTGGCCGGCGTCCACCTTGCTCCCGGGTGCTGATACAGCAAATACGACGCTAATTGTCTGACCTGCAAAATATCTTTATGTGACAAACTATTTGCGACACGATTTTCAGAGTTAACTACCCGGGCCGTGGGCGGGCACCAATTGCATTGGTTGTGCTACGCCCAAGCGACGAATTTCAGGAACACTGAGGAAGCCTGAGGATAGCCCGAGGAACTCCGCGGTAGCCTGTCTGAGAACACAGGCTGGGCGTTGGCCCAGCATTGGTTAGAGCCTCCTTGACCTGCCGGGATCATTTTCCCGAACTGTTGATTGTTTCCCGATTGCTCCCGAAGCGCTGATTGTTCCCGAGAACGGGAACATCTGGGAAGTGGACATCGTACGGTATTCCAGCCGACCGAGGCCAGGTCCCCAGGGCGCGAAATATGTATATATATATATATATATATATATATATATATATATATATATATATATATATATATATATATATATATATATATATATATATATATATATATATATATATATATATATATATATATATATATATATATATATATATATATATATATATATATATATATATATATATATGTATATATATATATATATATATATATATATATATATATATATATATATATATATATATATATATATATATATATATATATATATATATATATATATATATATATATATATAAATTATTTGGGATGACATTATTTAAGCACTTACATGGCGCCGCAAGCACGCACAGTCCACATTGATCGACAAGCGGAAAGCGTAAGTTTGTGTGCCTGGTGTGCACCGATCGCTGTTTGCAAACGGTTCCACTGCGAAGTTTTCGGACACCGTATGTCAGAGTGTCAGAGTGTCAGAGTGGCAAACCCTAAAGCCGGCCGGCCGGCTATGAGCAACAACTGCATGACAGACGGCCACAGTGTCGCTCGATAGCCTAGGGTGTGATCAACACAGGGGGCGTGGACGCGCGCCAAGGCTGAAATGGACTGACCAGGGCCCGGTCGGCGGCCTTCTCGTTGGTCGCCAGTGACCGGGAGAGCAGCACCAGTGCGGTGTGGCCTGGCGGTGGAGGTGGGCACAGCCTGCATAACCGCGCCGTAATGGGGAGCGGCAATGTCGTGTTGTGCTGATGGTAACAGTTCGGCTGTCTTTGGAAGCGTCTGAGCGTTTGCAAGACAGTGTTTTGTCGGAAGTTCAACACCTGGCGAATCCCAGTTATTAAGCTTTAAAGTTGCCCGAGACTTGTCCTTTAACGTGATAGCAGAAGAGGAGCATGAAATAAATCATTCAGAAGAATCAGGGATGACAAAACTGTTCAATTCATCAGCTCCTCTTACTTGAAGCTTAACCCATATGTTGCACTTAAAACTGATCGGAAATCTTCGGCATTGGAATCACTCAATTTAAGACATTCGTACTGATGAAATGTAATGAGTATTACATTGAATTAGTACGTATTTAAAATTAATGTAATGCAATGTGGCTAGCTGCTCCTGACACCACTTGGTGCCCACACACCACCCGGCCAGACTGTGTGTTAGCTGCTCCTGGCGCCCACACACCAATCGGTCACACTGTGGGTTAGCTGCTCCTGGCGCCCACACACCACCCGGTCACACTGTGGCTTAGCTGCTCCTGGCGCCCACACACCACCCGGCCACACTGTGGGTTAGCTGCTCCTGGCGCCCACACACCACCCTGTTACAATGTGGGTTAGCTGCTCCTGGCGCCCACACACCACCCGGTCACACTGTGGGTTAGCTGCTCCTGGCGCCCACATACCACCCGGCCAGACTGTGTGTTAGTTGCTCCTGGCGCCCACACACCATCCGGCCACACTGTGGGTTAGCTGCACCTGGCGCCCACACACCACCCGGTCACACTGGGTTACCTGCTCCTGGCATCCATACACCACCCGGCCAGACTGTGTGTTAGTTGCTCCTGGCGCCCACACACCACCCGGCCACACTGTGGGTTAGCTGCTCCTGGCGCCCACACACCACCCGGTCACCCTGTGGGTTAGCTGCTCCTGGCGTCCATACACCACCCGGTCACACTGTGGGTTAGCTGCTCCTGGCGCCCACACACCACCCGGTCACACTGTGGGTTAGCTGCTTCTGGCGCCCACACACCACCCGGTCACCCTGTGGGTTAGCTGCTCCTGGCGCCCACACACCACCCGGTCACCCTGTGGGTTAGCTGCTCCTGGCGCCCACACACCACCCGGTCATACTGTGGGTTAGCTGCTCCTGGCGCCCACACTGTCGGCTAGCTGCTCCTGGCGCCCACACACCACCCGGTCACCCTGTGGGTTAGTTGCTCCTGGCGTCCATACACCACCCGGTCACACTGTGGGTTAGCTGCTCCTGGCGCCCACACACACCCGGTCACCCTGTGTAGCTGCTCCTGGCGCCCCACCTGGTCACACTGTGGGTTAGCTGCTCCTGGCACAACCGGTACTTGTATTCTCCCACAACACCGGTCCTGTGGTGCTGTCTGGCGCCACACACCTGGTCACACTGTGGGTTAGTGCTCCTGGCGTACAACACACCCGTCCACTGTGGTTGTGCTCCTGGCCCACACAACGGTCATACTGTGTTGTGCTCATGCAACACAGGTCATACTGTGTTGTGCTCTCGCCCACACACACCTTGGTAGTGCTCCTGGCGTCCACACCACCTGGTCCATGTGGTTAGTGTCCTGGCGACAACACACCCGGTCACACTGTGGGTTAGCTGCTCCTGGCGCCCACACACTACCCGGTCACCCTGTGGGTTAGCTGCTCCTGGCGTCCATACACCACCCGGCCACACTGTGGGTTAGCTGCTCCTGGCGCCCACACACCAATCGGTCATACTGTGCTTGCTGCTCCTGGCGCCCACACCACCGGTCACACTGGGGTTAGCTGCTCCTGGCGCCCACACACCAATCGGTCATACTGTGGGTTAGCTGCTCCTGGCGCCCACACACCACCCGGTCACACTGTGGCTTAGCTGCTCCTGGCGCCCACACACCACCCGGCCACACTGTGGGTTAGCTGCTTCTGGCGCCCACACACCACCCTGTCACAATGTGGGTTAGCTGCTCCTGGCGCCCACACACCACCCGGTCACACTATGGATTAGCTGCTCCTGGCGCCCACACACCACTCGGTTACACTGTGGGTTAGCTGCTCCTGGCGCCCACATACCACCCGGCCAGACTGTGTGTTAGTTGTTCCTGGCGCCCACACACTATCCGGCCACACTGTGGTTTAGCTGCTCCTAGCGCCCACACACCACCCTGTCACACTGTGGGTTAGCTGCTCCTGGCGCCCACACTGTCGGCTAGCTGCTCCTGGCGCCCACACACCACCCGGTCATACTGTGGGTTAGCTGCTCCTGGCGCCCACACACCACCCGGTCACACTGTGGGTTAGCTGCTCCTGGCGCCCACACACCACTCGGTTACACTGTGGGTTAGCTGCTCCTGGCGCCCGCATACCACCCGGCCAGACTGTGTGTTAGTTGCTCCTGGCGCCCACACACTATCCGGCCACACTGTGGGTTAGCTGCTCCTGGCGCCCACACACCACCCAGTCACACTGTGGGTTAGCTGCTCCTGGCGCCCACACTGTCGGCTAGCTGCTCCTGGCGCCCACATACCACCCGGTAATACTGTGGGTTAGCTGCTCATGGCGCCCACACACCACCCGGTCACACTGTGGGTTAGCTGCTCCTGGCGCCCACACACCATCCGGCCACACTGTGGGTTAGCTGCTCCTGGCGCCCACACACCACTCGGTTACACTGTGGGTTAGCTGCTCCTGGCGCCCACATACCACCCGGCCAGACTGTGTGTTAGTTGCTCCTGGCGCCCACACACTACCCGGTCACACTGTGGGTTAGCTGCTCCTGGCGCCCACACACCACCCTGTCACATTGGGTAGCTGCTCCTGGGCCTACACTGTCGGCTAGCTGCTCCTGGCGCCCACACACCACCCGGTCATACTGTGGGTTAGCTGCTCCTGGCGCCCACACACCACCCGGTCACACTGTGGGTTAGCTGCTCCTGGCGCCCACACACTACCCGGTCACCCTGTGGGATAGCTGCTCCTGGCGTCCATACACCACCTGGTCACACTGTGGGTTAGCTGCTCCTGGCGCCCACACACCACCCGGTCACACTGTGGGTTAGCTGCTCCTGGCGCCCACACACCACCCGGTCACCCTGTGGGTAAGCTGCTCCTGGCGTCCATACACCACCTGGTCACACTGTGGGTTAGCTGCTCCTGGCGTCCATACACCACCCGGTCACACTGTGGGTTAGCTGCTCCTGGCGCCCACACTGTCGGCTAGCTGCTCCTGGCGCCCGCACACCACCCGGTCATACTGTGGGTTAGCTGCTCCTGGCGCCCACACACTACCCGGTCACCCTGTGGGTTAGCTGCTCCTGGCGTCCATACACCACCCGGCCACACTGTGGGTTAGCTGCTCCTGGCGCCCACACACCAATCGGTCATACTGTGGGTTAGCTGCTCCTGGCGCCCACACACCATCCGGTCACACTGTGGCTTAGCTGCTCCTGGCGCCCACACACCACCCGGCCACACTGTGGGTTAGCTGCTTCTGGCGCCCACACACCACCCTGTCACAATGTGGGTTAGCTGCTTCGGGCGCCCACACACCACCCGGTCACACTGTGGGTTAGCTGCTCCTGGCGCCCACACACCACTCGGTTACACTGTGGGTTAGCTGCTCCTGGCACCCACATACCACCCGGCCAGACTGTGTGTTAGTTGTTCCTGGCGCCCACACACTATCCGGCCACACTGTGGTTTAGCTGCTCCTGGCGCCCACACACCACCCTGTCACACTGTGGGTTAGCTGCTCCTGGCGCCCACACTGTCGGCTAGCTGCTCCTGGCGCCCACACACCACCCGGTCATACTGTGGGTTAGCTGCTCATGGCGCCCACACACCACCCGGTCACACTGTGGGTTAGCTGCTCCTGGCGCCCACACACCACCCGGTCACACTGTGGGTTAGCTGCTCATGGCGCCCACACACCACCCGGCCAGACTGTGTGTTAGTTGCTCCTGGCGCCCACACACTATCCGGCCACACTGTGGGTTAGCTGCTCCTGGCGCCCACACACCACCCTATCACACTGTGGGTTAGCTGCTCCTGGCGCCCACACTGTCGGCTAGCTGCTCCTGGCGCCCACACACCACCCGGTAATACTGTGGGTTAGCTGCTCATGGCGCCCACACACCACCCGGTCACACTGTGGGTTAGCTGCTCCTGGCGCCCACACACATCCGGCCACACTGTGGGTTAGCTGCTCCTGGCGCCCACACACCACTCGGTTACACTGTGGGTTAGCTGCTCCTGGCGCCCACATACCACCCGGCCAGACTGTGTGTTAGTTGCTCCTGGCGCCCACACACTATCCGGCCACACTGTGGGTTAGCTGCTCCTGGCGCCCACACACCACCCTGTCACACTGTGGGTTAGCTGCTCCTGGCGCCTACACTGTCGGCTAGCTGCTCCTGGCGCCCACACACCACCCGGTCATACTGTGGGTTAGCTGCTCATGGCGCCCACACACCACCCGGTCACACTGTGGGTTAGCTGCTCCTGGCGCCCACACACTACCCGGTCACCCTGTGGGTTACCTGCTCCTGGCGTCCATACACCACCTGGTCACACTGTGGGTTAGCTGCTCCTGGCGCCCACGCACTACCCGGTCACCCTGTGGGATAGCTGCTCCTGGCGTCCATACACCACCCGGTCACACTGTGGGTTAGCTGCTCCTGGCGCCCACACACCACCCGGTCACACTGTGGGTTACCTGCTCCTAGCGCCCACACACCACCCGGTCACCCTGTGGGTAAGCTGCTCCTGGCGTCCATACACTACCTGGTCACACTGTGGGTTAGCTGCTCCTGGCGTCCATACACCACCCGGTCACACTGTGGGTTAGCTGCTCCTGGCGCCCACACTGTCGGCTAGCTGCTCCTGGCGCCCGCACACCACCCGGTCATACTGTGGGTTAGCTGCTCATGGCGCCCACACACCACCCGGTCACACTGTGGGTTAGCTGCTCCTGGCGCCCACACACTACCCGGTCACCCTGTGGGTTAGCTGCTCCTGGCGTCCATACACCACCCGGCCACACTGTGGGTTAGCTGCTCCTGGCGCCCACACACCAATCGGTCATACTGTGGGTTAGCTGCTCCTGGCGCCCACACACCACCCGGTCACACTGTGGCTTAGCTGCTCCTGGCGCCCACACACCACCCGGCCACACTGTGGGTTAGCTGCTTCTGGCGCCCACACACCACCCTGTCACAATGTGGGTTAGCTGCTTCGGGCGCCCACACACCACCCGGTCACACTATGGATTAGCTGCTCCTGGCGCCCACACACCACTCGGTTACACTGTGGGTTAGCTGCTCCTGGCGCCCACATACCACCCGGCCAGACTGTGTGTTAGTTGTTCCTGGCGCCCACACACTATCCGGCCACACTGTGGTTTAGCTGCTCCTAGCGCCCACACACCACCCTGTCACACTGTGGGTTAGCTGCTCATGGCGCCCACACACCACCCGGTCACACTGTGGGTTAGCTGCTCCTGGCGCCCACATACCACCCGGCCAGACTGTGTGTTAGTTGCTCCTGGCGCCCACACACTATCCGGCCACACTGTGGATTAGCTGCTCCTGGCGCCCACACACCACTCGGTTACACTGTCGGCTAGCTGCTCCTGGCGCCCGCACACCACCCGGTCATACTGTGGGTTAGCTGCTCCTGGCGCCCACACACTACCCGGTCACCCTGTGGGTTAGCTGCTCCTGGCGCCCATACACCACCCGGCCACACTGTGGGTTAGCTGCTCCTGGCGCCCACACACCACCCGGTCATACTGTGGGTTAGCTGCTCCTGGCGCCCACACACCACCCGGTCACACTGTGGGTTAGCTGCTCCTGGCGCCCACACACCACCCGGCCACACTGTGGGTTAGCTGCTTCTGGCGCCCACACACCACCCTGTCACAATGTGGGTTAGCTGCTTCGGGCGCCCACACACCACCCGGTCACACTGTGGATTAGCTGCTCCTGGCGCCCACACACCACTCGGTTACACTGTGGGTTAGCTGCTCCTGGCACCCACATACCACCCGGCCAGACTGTGTGTTAGTTGTTCCTGGCACCCACACACTATCCGGCCACACTGTGGTTTAGCTGCTCCTGGCGCCCACACACCACCCTGTCACACTGTGGGTTAGCTGCTCCTGGCGCCCACACTGTCGGCTAGCTGCTCCTGGCGCCCACACACCACCCGGTCATACTGTGGGTTAGCTGCTCCTGGCGCCCACACACCACCCGGTCACACTGTGGGTTAGCTGCTCCTGGCGCCCACACACCACTCGGTTACACTGTGGGTTAGCTGCTCCTGGCGCCCACATACCACCCGGCCAGACTGTGTGTTAGTTGCTCCTGGCGCCCACACACTATCCGGCCACACTGTGGGTTAGCTGCTCCTGGCGCCCACACACCACCCTAGCACACTGTGGGTTAGCTGCTCCTGGCGCCCACACTGTCGGCTAGCTGCTCCTGGCGCCCACATACCACCCGGTAATACTGTGGGTTAGCTGCTCATGGCGCCCACACACCACCCGGTCACACTGTGGGTTAGCTGCTCCTGGCGCCCACACACATCCGGCCACACTGTGGGTTAGCTGCTCCTGGCGCCCACACACCACTCGGTTACACTGTGGGTTAGCTGCTCCTGGCGCCCACATACCACCCGGCCAGACTGTGTGTTAGTTGCTCCTGGCGCCCACACACTATCCGGCCACACTGTGGGTTAGCTGCTCCTGGCGACCACACACCACCCGGTCACCCTGTGGGTTAGCTGCTCCTGGCGCCTACACTGTCGGCTAGCTGCTCCTGGCGCCCACACACCACCCGGTCATACTGTGGGTTAGCTGCTCATGGCGCCCACACACCACCCGGTCACACTGTGGGTTAGCTGCTCCTGGCGCCCACACACTACCCGGTCACCCTGTGGGTTACCTGCTCCTGGCGTCCATACACCACCTGGTCACACTGTGGGTTAGCTGCTCCTGGCGCCCACACACTACCCGGTCACCCTGTGGGTTAGCTGCTCCTGGCGTCCATACACCACCTGGTCACACTGTGGGTTAGCTGCTCCTGGCGCCCACACACCACCCGGTCACACTGTGGGTTACCTGCTCCTGGCGCCCACACACCACCCGGTCACCCTGTGGGTAAGCTGCTCCTGGCGTCCATACACCACCTGGTCACACTGTGGGTTAGCTGCTCCTGGCGTCCATACACCACCCGGTCACACTGTGGGTTAGCTGCTCCTGGCGCCCACACTGTCGGCTAGCTGCTCCTGGCGCCCACACACCACCCGGTCACACTGTGGGTTAGCTGCTCCTGGCGCCCACACACCACCCGGTCACACTGTGGGTTAGCTGCTCCTGGCGCCCACACACCACCCGGTCACCCTGTGGGTTAGCTGCTCCTGGCGTCCATACACCACCCGGCCACACTGTGGGTTAGCTGCTCCTGGCGCCCACACACCAATCGGTCACACTGTGGGTTAGCTGCTCCTGGCGCCCACACACCATCCGGTCACACTGTGGCTTAGCTGCTCCTGGCGCCCACACACCACCCGGCCACACTGTGGGTTAGCTGCTTCTGGCGCCCACACACCACCCTGTCACAATGTGGGTTAGCTGCTTCGGGCGCCCACACACCACCCGGTCACACTGTGGATTAGCTGCTCCTGGCGCCCACACACCACTCGGTTACACTGTGGGTTAGCTGCTCCTGGCACCCACATACCACCCGGCCAGACTGTGTGTTAGTTGTTCCTGGCGCCCACACACTATCCGGCCACACTGTGGGTTAGCTGCTCCTGGCGCCCACACACCACCCTGTCACACTGTGGGTTAGCTGCTCCTGGCGCCCACACACCACCCGGTCACACTGTGGGTTAGCTGCTCCTGGCGCCCACACACCACCCTGTCACACTGTGGGTTAGCTGCTCCTGGCGCCCACACACCACCCTATCACACTGTGGGTTAGCTGCTCCTGGCGCCCACACTGTCGGCTAGCTGCTCCTGGCGCCCACACACCACCCGGTCATACTGTGGGTTAGCTGCTCATGGCGCCCACACACCACCCGGTCACACTGTGGGTTAGCTGCTCCTGGCGCCCACACACCACTCGGTTACACTGTGGGTTAGCTGCTCCTGGCGCCCACATACCACCCGGTCACACTGTGGGTTAGCTGCTCCTGGCGCCCACACTGTCGGCTAGCTGCTCCTGGCGCCCACACACCACCCGGTAATACTGTGGGTTAGCTGCTCATGGCGCCCACACACCACCCGGTTACACTGTGGGTTAGCTGCTCCTGGCGCCCACACTGTCGGCTAGCTGCTCCTGGCGCCCGCACACCACCCGGTCATACTGTGGGTTAGCTGCTCATGGCGCCCACACACCACCCGGTCACACTGTGGGTTAGCTGCTCCTGGCGCCCACACACTACCCGGTCACCCTGTGGGTTAGCTGCTCCTGGCGTCTATACACCACCCGGCCACACTGTGGGTTAGCTGCTCCTGGCGCCCACACACCAACCGGTCATACTGTGGGTTAGCTGCTCCTGGCGCCCACACACCATCCGGTCACACTGTGGCTTAGCTGCTCCTGGCGCCCACACACCACCCGGCCACACTGTGGGTTAGCTGCTTCTGGTGCCCACACACCACCCTGTCACAATGTGGGTTAGCTGCTTCGGCGCCCACACACCACCCGGTCACACTGTGGATTAGCTGCTCCTGGCGCCCACACACCACTCGGTTACACTGTGGGTTAGCTGCTCCTGGCACCCACATACCACCCGGCCAGACTGTGTGTTAGTTGTTCCTGGCGCCCACACACTATCCGGCCACACTGTGGTTTAGCTGCTCCTGGCGCCCACACACCACCCTGTCACACTGTGGGTTAGCTGCTCCTGGCGCCCACACACCACCCGGTCACACTGTGGGTTAGCTGCTCCTGGCGCCCACACACCACCCGGCCACACTGTGGGTTAGTTGCTCCTGGCGCCCACACACCACCCGGTCACACTGTGGGTTAGCTGCTCCTGGCGCCCACACACCACCCGGTCACACTGTGGGTTAGCTGCTCCTGGCGCCCACACTGTGGCTAGCTGCCCTGGCGCCCACACACCACCCGGTCATACTGTGGGTTAGCTGCTCATGGCGCCCACACACCACCCGGTCACACTGTGGGTTAGCTGCTCCTGGCGCCCACACACCACCCGGTCACACTGTGGGTTAGCTGCTCCTGGCGCCCACACACCACCCGGTCACACTGTGGGTTAGCTGCTCCTGGCGCCCACACACCACCCGGTCAACTGGGTTACTGCTCCTGGCCACACTGGTCACACTGTGGGTTAGCTGCTCCTGGCGCCCACACTGTCGGCTTGGCGCCCACACACCACCCGGTCACACTGTGGGTTAGCTGCTCCTGGCGCCCACACACCACCCGGTCACACTGTGGGTTAGCTGCTCCTGGCGCCCACACACCACCCGGCCACACTGTGGGTTAGCTGCTCCTGGCGCCCACACTGTGGCAGCTGCTCCTGGCGCCCACACACCACCCGGTCACACTGTGGGTTAGCTGCTCCTGGCGCCCACACACCACCCGGTCACACTGTGGGTTAGCTGCTCCTGGCGCCCACACTGTCGGCTAGCTGCTCCTGGCGCCCACACACCACCCGGTCACACTGTGGGTTAGCTGCTCCTGGCGCCCACACACCACCCGGTCACACTGTGGGTTAGCTGCTCCTGGCGCCCACACACCATCCGGCCACACTGTCGGCTAGCTGCTCCTGGCGCCCACACACCACCCGGTCACACTGTGGGTTAGCTGCTCCTGGCGCCCACACACCATCCGGTCACACTGTCGGCTAGCTGCTCCTGCCAGAACACAGCGACCATCGGAGTCGATCCGTCTGCAGACCCGGGGGCGCCCAGCATGGGCGCCCGGGCCAGGGCGCCATGTTGTCGAATCGTGATGTTCACGTCCGAGATGAAGGCAGCAACAGATTTGATGGCACATTTTCTGTCGGGAAAATGTCCGCGCCGAACTGTCTGTATCGTGCCCGGCGCACAGACAAAATGTATTGTCGTGTTCCGCTGACAAACTGAACGAACACGAGCTGCTTAATCTGGACCGATATAGACCAGGATAGCCATGCACTCATGTGGCTAGGAGAGTCTACATCTGAACGCGCTGCACACGTGGCCCGGCTGCCCAGCTGCCGTCTCGTCTGTCGGCGGTCGATTTAAACACGCGGGCTGGCGGCTCTAGGGAGCCGCCAGTCGACGACACCCTTCAGCTGTAATCAGGGAGCGGCCGCGCGCTGAGGACTCGGGCTACTCCCGTCGCCGCCGGTGTGCGCCAGAGCCGTCGGCGGCGACGGGTCCGTGAGCACGCACCGTCACCGTCACCGTTACGTCAGCGTCACGCCACCACATCACCGTCACGTCAGCGAACGCATCAGTTTCCGCCGTGAAGTCATGCGTGATCGGATCGTCAATCCTGTGGATTTTTTTAATTTGGTCCGAATTCTTGCTGGGGTGGCTTTATGGACCAGAGTCCTATTGCAAAGCAGAGCTTGTTGCGTGAACCTCTAGCCCTTCCACCCGATCCATGAAGTCCAGCTCAACGGCAGAATTTTGATCGAGAGTTTAACGTGCCGTCAACGCACCGACACGACCGCCGCGGTAGCTCGTCCCCGGCCTTATCGGGCCAGCTGCCAACTGATCCTTCCATGGAAGGCTGCAGCCAGGAGCTAAATACGAGCGCGTGGAGCGACTCGAACCTGTCTTGCCAGGACGGGGGAGACCAATGCAGGCCAGCGCTCTAACCAACTGAGCTACCGAGGCGGCAAATATCTGGAGGTTGTTTGGCATTTGTTTAATTAAGGTCACTGTCCGAAGGCGTTTCAGCATGAAAGCGGCGCCTCGTGCTCGAAGTCACTCCACTAGAATGTGCAAAGGCAAATGGCCGCAATAAATTCACATTAGCGTAGACGCCGCAGCAAGATAAGACAAGCTGCATGACCGACGCCAGTCGATGCGCCCCTAAACTCCAATAACTAACTAACTAAGACAAGACAAACTAGACAAGACAAGCTGCACCAGCGAGATTGATCCGGGACGAATGGGAACGGGAGCTTGAGAGACTGTCGTTCAATAACGAAATGCTTCTATTAGCATCGAACAGAACACGTGTTTATGCTGGACATTTTTAACTTGCTTCGCTTCTAAAATGCCTCCAATTTTCATGTCTACCATTTCTTTCTTTTTTTAAGAGTGTTTGCTGTGAAAGACGTGTTCAAAGAAGTGTTTGCAAAAAGAAGTGTTCATTTTGCCAAAAGTGTGAAAGGTTCTAGCTTCAACAAATTTATCCCTTTATTTGGGCAGCGAGTCCATTGGCAACAACAATATGATTTCGTCTAGTGGTCGCGCACGAAGCCTAAATATTTCAGTTTGAACAATTCAGGATAATTTGGTATCTCGAGAACTAATTAAGACTCTATGCCAGCCTGCACCTCACCCCAAAGTGCAGAAGGCAAGCGTGCATGAGGCGTTAATATTGCATAGACTGCGCGATCACCCAGTCTTGTGATAACCCGTCCGGTGGCGAAATGAATGCAATATGAACGCTATAGTGACGTTTCAAATTTGCGAACTTTACAGAAGTTTGAGCGCGGTCTTCGGCCAGCATTGTGATATAAAGTATTGTATGAATGGCATGAGAACTTATGCGCGTAAATGTACAATTTATGCATAGTTTCCATGTGTCGATCAAGATGAGAGAACCAAGTTGTTAACTACATCATTATAGTTTTTCATACCTACAAATGTTTTACAACTACTTCCAATCATCTGTCTTGGCTCCATTGTTTGTGGACTTAGTAGTTGGATAGGATACATAATTTCGTATTATTCACAGGGTGGTCAGTCATGAATATGCAAAGGAACAATGACAGAGTTATTTGTATAGATATGACCAATATGTGTAGACCATGAATACGCCCATGGTTGGTTGACTTGGGCTTGGAGGGGCGGGGGGAGGGGGAGGGCACTGGCCATGGCGATCACATGGCGTCCATGTGACCAGTAATAAGTGATTTAAAACAACGGTGGTATTCATTTGCTGTAATACGCTTCAGGTACGTTGCACATGCAAGCACTAACTGGTATGGAAAATACAGTTAAAAGTGTGGCTCGCATTCCATAATTAGCCGAAACTGACGCAGAACTTCAAATAACACGCCCACGTCATACTTCTGTCTGCACCCTTACATGATGATCGTAGCATCCCATGATTGTGCATTGTGTACAATGCATGTAAGATTGGATTGTGTATACTTATATCATCCCATCATATTTGTGAAGTTGGTTAAAGAGCTGTGAGTTACGTCAATCCCGATAGGTTGAGAAAGGCCAGCATACTTAGCCTCAAAATGAGTGCAAGGTGTAGGCTGCGGTTCGCACGCTGCTGAATTTCGACTTGAAGCGGCTTCGCTCATCGAGATGGTTCGGAAGCGATACAGGAGAATATAGTTACCTTGATTAGTCCTCGAGATACGAATTATCCTCGACAATAAAACTGATATTTTAGGCTCCTTGCGTGACCCCGATAAAAATTCGAAATGTATACACGTTGTTGTCACACAGACTCCAAATTCCTCAGGTAATGGGATAGACCTGTCGAAGCTATAACTTTTCTTCTTTAAAAAACATACCAAGTGTATCTTGGAACCGGTTTTCTCTGAATGTGCTGCGGAAAGGAAACCGAAACGTGGGTGGCCACCGCTGCAGTGTTCTATTCCGACCAATTGCATCAGCCGATTGCGTTTTAAAGCGCATTGCCTGATGCTTGATCATCTTGCACCAGCCACTACACAGCTTGCCCCATTAGAATAAGATCATCACATGAAACCTATATTTCCTTCTGCTCGGCTTTCCTGGAGCTTGATTGTCAGTGATGATTGTGCTGGGCTCCTTTCACAATTGCCTATAATTTAGCATTGAATATAAAAATACAGGCAATGGTGGAGTAAGTGTGCCTGCAATTTAGTAAATACTAAATTGCAGGCAATTGTGAAAAGCAATACCGTCAAGCCCTACTTCGAAAGGCACGCTCGAGACAAGTCGAGCAGAAGAAGCAAATCTGGATTTTATTTGATGTTCTTTTTAAGTGAGCAGAGCGTGAGGCTGTGTAATCGTGGGTAATCGTGTAATTGTAATGTCACTTGTACTTTTCTCATATTGAAGGTGTCCGAGTCACATTTATTTTCTTGTTTATGTTACAACCATTGAGCGTATATAAACCAGATGCATAGCAAATGCCACAGTGCACATGGGAATTGCATGACATGTGCGCTTGAAATTAAAATCTCCCTAGGGTCACCACGTGTCGACCCCGGCGCTCGAGACACAGTTTTGCCCTTCGTGCTACTTCTAAGGCAGACTTCCGCACACGGCCGGCGCGACCTCCTTCATCTGTTTCGTTATCTCCATCTAGAGGCCTTGAAGGTCCCCTGGTATGCCTTGTCTAGAGGCTCCCCTGGTATGCCTTGCCTATAGGAAACGTCACAAGTAGTGACTCGGTTTGAAGCCCGGCGATCGAGCTGGTTGTGGATGGTCGGCGCGCCGACTGGTAAGACGGCTCTCGAGCTTGGTGCCCACAAAAGGCTCCTTGCATTTCCGGTGAACATTGTCACGCTGCACCATTCCGCTGAAACCAGAAGTCTCAAAAGTCACACCTGGTAGACCTTGCTACTGCTGCGATTCCAGATAACCATATGACACAAATCATCGGCCGTGCACAACAAGAGATCCTGGGAGCCCGCAATCGCCTCCTGGGTCGCTTTGGAGCGCTATTCCTCACACAGAGCTCCGATGCTACTTCCCTCTCACATTGGGCGAGAGCCGCGACCTACAAGGCGACCCGGTCGTCACCTCCATTTGTGCCAGAGGCGATTTAACGCAAATTTAAGGCAAATTGCTGCAATTTAGTATTTACTAAATAGCAGTCACGCACAGAGGCAAATTGTACGGACAGAACGGGGCGGAGCGCTATTTGGAGCGCTGTTCCTCATCCAGAGCCCGAACGCTACTTCCCTCGAACCCCGGGCGAGGCCTCGACCCACGAAGCGACCCGGCCGCCGCCAGTGTTTGCCAGAGGCGAAATCGCGCGAGGTGTTGCTGTTCGTGCCGGGCGCCGCCGCGTCTGGTCCGCCGACACCCGCGGGATGCCCGACACACCAGTCGCGACGGCGGCGGCCTGTCTGCGGCGGCTGGCCGGCTGTCCACGGGGACGCGCGCCGCTGGAAGCTCCCTCCGCGCGTCAGACTGCGTTGCACTGCTTATGTCAGCCGCCGGTCTCTGTTTGAGCGTGAACAGACGGCCGTGCGGCCAGGCGTCTGCCGGTCGGTGGCACTGCTCTCGGTGCAGGTCGGAAGGGCATTGTTTGCTTGCTCGCCGGCCGGCGCCCTGTGTGGCCGGACCGAGCCGAGTCCTGCGGTGGGCGCGCTGCTCGGGCGGCAATCAGAGTGGAACGTTATTGGCTGATGTCGACGGCGCGGCGAGTCTGGGCGGCTGGCCTCGTCTGTGCAGTGAGCCGACGCCTGCGCAAACGCCAGCGGACAGTGGTCACCGCACGCACACGGCTCTACGCTACGGAATGGGGCGTGGTTCACCGTCTCACCCTACTGTATCCACGCACGTACGTTGTTTTGTGTTCTTTATCCGCCCCCCCCCCGTATTATTTTGAGCCCCCAATGTTGAATTAAGCCCACCCGAAGTTGAGTCGGATCCCCGACATTCCATCGACTCTTCGAGAAGGTATGTCGTGACCGTGTCAGAATAATTAGCCCCTTTCCGTTTCTTCGCGCCGCCGGGCCGTCGTTCCACGAGGCAGCTGCATCACCGCAGATTCCGCTGTGGGCGGGAGAATCCCGGGGAGTGGACGCGACGTCACGTGTTTTGACGACTGGTGAAGAGCCCCAGCCTTCTGCAGGGGGGCGGCTGCCGTCTCCAGCAGGATGTTTACGCCGTATGGTTCACACTCTACTCACCCGTGGCTACTCACGCCGACGCCTCCTTCCCGGGCGGAAGCGGCCTGTGAAGTTCGCACCGCACCGCCGATCATGGCGGTGCAACTCGGCAACTCCGATATCGGCGGCCCTGTGGGGTGCCGATCGGCCCGTGCGGATTAGATATAGGGGTGCGAGATAGTTTAATCGCTCAATTTCCATTCGTATGTGTTGCAAAGGCATGCCCGGCCTCGCATTCGTCGGTCGGTTGGTCGGTTGCACTTCCGATCTGGTGGGTGTCGGCCAACGCGCGAGCACCGGACTGGAGTGATTGCACGATTGCGTGGACCCGGACAGCGCGCCGAGTGTTGGTAGTCACATGTCTTTGGTGCAACCACGACGACGGAGTGCATAGCTGCTCCCGGCACAAAACTGTACTTGGCACATGCCTGCGCTTGGTACATAGCTGCATGTGGCACATTTTTGCGATGTCGTGAGTCACGTGTAACGCTTCGCGGGCGCTTCTGTCGGAAGGACCCACCTGCGTCGGTTTTTGTGATCCGTGTACGTATCGGCACGCGGTTGCCAAAACTTGGTGGCCCGCCACGTTGGCTGATGCGCCCGCTGTTGTTGGACAGCGATCAATGGACAGCAACTGGCCAACTTGCGTCGTCGAACGCGCCCCGGGTGAGCTCGTGACGAGGTATAACGGCCGAACCTCTGCTTCGGTCGCGTCACGAATCAAATGCGACGTAGGCCGACGCCATCCGATCAGGGGAAGCGGGTCGGACTCGGATGGTGTCGGCAGTCTTGTCGGGGGAACGCGGCTGTGCCGGCAGGGGAGGCTGGGCAATACTGAACGCTCATGGTGGATGTCGAGCACATTTGATGCTTAAGAAGCGAGGTTGGTTTGAGTGCTGTTGCCGTAAATTGTGATGTAATAACGGCGGTGCGACTGAACGAGGGCATCTACAAGTGCAGTAACGACTCTGAGAGGCAAGTGGTTCCGCAGATGTGACAGACCGGCAAAAGTACCGTAGCAACGACGGGTTATCAGCGACCATGAAATTTCCAGGTGAGAGTGCGACCAAAGAGAAGACCGAAGGTTTTTTGTTTCCAGACTGGAGGAGAGATGAGGATCACGAAATTTGACACTGAATTTGGAGACACCATAAACATTAGGTTGACCTTCGAAAACCGTCAGTTGAATCTAATTTACGTTAGTTTTGAAGCCGTTAGCCCTAAACCAAAGATCAAGAGAGGCCAGGACACTTCCATTGGCGGAACAGTATTTTGAAGGCGATATTTTGAACCGCTGACCAAACTTTCGGTACCATCCTCGTGCTGGACCAAAGACTACTGAGGCCATTGACTACTACAAGACGCAGTAGAGCAGGGGGCCCAGCACTGATTCCTGAAGGACGCCAATGCTGTGGAGAAGCCTACAGGAAAGTTTAGTATTGCCCTGACTGTCAGTGATGCTGATACTCTGAGTAGGATTTTCGAGGTAGGCCGAAAACCACGAAGTATCGACATCGTGGGCGCACAATTTGATCAGAAGCTTAGAATGATCTGTTACATCAAAGCACTTGCTAAGCTCGAGAAGGGACAACGGAATGCTTCCAGGACACGGGTGCCTGGGATAGGGCTGGACTGAAGTTGACCAGGTGAAGCAGTGTTGGGCCGATTACGTCAAAGCTCAGGCGCACAACGCGCGTGCAGCTGCCATCCTCACCGCTGGACACGAGGAGCTGTACATGCAGAATATAACAGCTCGCAACGCGTTCAGGGTGAGTGGCGCTGGGGTGAAGAGGATGAAGGCGCAGACACCCACGCATGCCAGATTAGGCGTCTGTCCCAGAGCTGACACCTCGCCGGCCACACCCCTTCCAACAAAAAAAAACTCGTTTAATTGGTCAGGTGTGACAGTTGGAACAACTATCCTTGCTTTCGTACCACTAACAGCCAACTGCCGGTAGTGTATCAGTCTGAAATTGTCCGAAGCGGTGAACAGGCCTCGGAGTGTAGGTCTTCTGAATTTCCGTTACTACCTAGAAGCCATGTGCCCCGCGCATAGCGCTCGCCTTTCTCGATGTTTCATTTCATGAGTATAGACAATGCTTGACCCGAAAGACTGCCATATTTTGTATTGTTTATCAGTATGGATTTCGATACTTATTTTTGGCAGTACGTTTCAACTTTACCGGCATGAGCCCATTGAACGTCATATGTTGCTGCGTCTTTATTGACCGTCCCGCGCTCAAGTATGTGGCGACCAGGACGCCTTTCATTGGTCGCCCGGAGAACGCGGCCTGTGACGTCACAACATCCGGGGTGATGACCCCGCCATTGTTCCGTTGACCTTCCTGGCGCATAGTTGGGGCTGGTGTCAAATGCATGTAAATTGCCATGCCTGTGGAATTGTGAACAATAAAACGTAATGAATTACCTCAGGCCTGGACAATGGCAATCAGCTGCTGGGGTGTCGCTTGGCTACATATATGACGCGTGTAGCGATTGTGATCGATATCAGTTTTTATCTGTACGCGCGTCAAGTTAACCAATTACAGTGCAGAATTGTTATAACAATGGAAATAATGGCTTTGGTGGAACGGAACTCTTTATAACGCAGCTGCATTTATATTCACATACCAAATCTCTCCCACGGAAGCTTGGCTGGCGTGGCAGCACGTGCGCCATCATTTTCAACCGTTGAATTTGGCTCGAGCAAAATCGGCCATTCATTGATGGATTTCGAAGCTGCTTCGGCGGAGGCTATTAGCTATTGTTACAAAAATGTACTAATTGGCTAAATTGGTGTGCCCACAGATAAAAACCGATATCAATCACAATCGTCACACCGGTCATGTATGTAGCCAAACAGCTGACGCTATTGTCCAACCTGACTCGATAGACCTCGGAATTACCTATGCAAATGAACCAATGCAAAAGTGCAGCGTAGTTCACCTTTCATGCTTTAGTGTGGCTGCTTTTGCGGGGGTGATCCTCGGTGTTGGTGTGTTTGTGTGTGTGTGTGTGTGAGTTTGGCCAGCCTGCCACCGTGTGGTGATGTCGGCTGTTTCCGGTAGTGTAGATGAATGTGGCGGTGGGTTATGGTATGGAACGACGTAGTCGGGGGTAGAAGGAATAGGATAGGTAAGGTTGACTTGATGTGAGGTGCCGAAGTTAGGTAGTTTGGAGATAACAGAGTAGAGCTGGGTAGAGGTGTGATGGGCTGTCTTGAAGTTGAGGTTGTAGGTTGTTCAGATGCTGAAGAAGGCGCAGTAGTGAAGAATGACGAGAAGAAAAGCCAGTCCGGACGGTGCTGCTTGGGGTATGGGGTGCAGAGGGGAGGTTGGGGTTGGGTCATCGCCGTTTGGAGTGAACATTTCAAGAAAACATATCGACACTTAGGGGATCATGGATTTTTTGTTTGTTTTGTTTTTTCTATATATATGTATGTATGCGCACACATATATCTTCTTCTTTTTTCTTTTTTCTCCATGTCTCTTTTTGTTCCTTTTTTCCCCTTCACAGTTGTTCCAATATGCGTGTTGATGAAAGGAAGTGGAAGATATGTTCGTGTACTGTTGGGTGTTCATCGTTGAGAAGCGTGGTGAGGTTTAGTGGGAGGTTGTTTGTGGTGCAGTAGTTCGTGATGTGTTGCCTTTGGTTGTTGTACTTGGTGCAGTATATGAGAATGTGTTTGATTGTAAGTGTTCGGCGACATGTTGTGCATTGAGGTCGTGGTTGGTTTAGAATGAGGTAGGAGTGTGTGAGTGCTGTGCTCCATTTACGCCGATGATTTGGCCATATGGTGCACGCATCCATCGGCAGAGAAAGCAAATTATTTCATGCAGCGCGCCATGAATCAAATTGATTCCTGGTGCTCACTCTGGGGACTGCAAATCTCCCCCGCCAAATCCGTCACAATGCTTTTCTCCCGGCTCCACTCGTACATCCCACCTATTACACCGTTCTGTTATTGCGACCAAATTATCCCTCACCAAACCACCTTCACCTATCTTGGCATCGTACTAGATAAAAGTATTTGTTTCGGCCCCCATATTGCTTATCTAAAACAACGTTGCGCAAAACGTCTAAATCTCCTGCGCTGTATCTCCGGTCGTGACTGGGGTGCAGATAGGGCCACCCTCAACACAATGTATATTGCTCTGATTCGTTCAATCCTGGAATACAATGCGTTTATCTTCTATCATATATCTCCTACACACATCGCAACACTTGAACGCATACAGAATCACGCAATTCGCCTCATCACCGGAGCGCACTGCACCACGCCCATCACTAGTCTCCGGGCTGAGGCCCACCTCCCCAGCTTACAACACCGCAGAATACTCCAACTAGTCAGATACCACTTTCGGACCACAACACAGCTCAACCACCCTGCCAGTCTCGCACTCTCTAAACCTCCCGTTCGACGTTCATATAATAAAAAAACAAACACAATATTGCCATACATTTGAACCATGTCCTTACATTCGCACTCAAATTCCCCAAGATAATCTCAGGCAAATTGCCTCCCCTACTCCCGTTTTGGCACATGTATCACCCCAATCTCGAATATCTCTTCCACCAAAACCAAAAATTACTTAACCCTCCCCCCTCGAAACTCAACTAACATTTTTCGAATATCAAGCAGCCCACCCCCATTACACATACTTCTACACGAATGGCTCCCGTACCACAGACGGTACGGGAGCTGCCTGGTGCGGTGGACCCAACCTTGGCAAAATCAAATGAACACCACATCACTCTGTTTACACTGCATAATTAGTCGCAATCTTCGTCTGTACGCCGCATTATTCAACACCACATCACCACACCAACCATCATCTGCACTGACTCCCGTTCATCCATCGACGCTCTCGCAGCCATACACAACACTACACACCCCCACTCCACGCTATCCGTCAACTCTATCACACCCATCATGCTCACCTCCAACTCACACTGCTCTGGATCCCTGCCCACGTGGGGATTCCGGGCAACGAGCGGGCGGATGAGCTCGCTCGTCGAGCTATAGACCTCCCACCCGCCCCGAACCTCCCAGTTCCCCCCCCCCCCGGTGACCTTTTGGCCCTCACCAACCAAATATTTAACACATATCTCCAGGCATGCTGGAACCACAACACTACACATTTACACCACATTAAACCCCTTCTCGCCAAATGGCCCTCTTCCCGACACCACACACGCACACATGAGATCCTCCCTGCCCGGCTCCGACTCGGGCACACAAAACTCACACATGATGTCCTCTTTCACCAACTTCACCGCGCTCCGCCCTGCCAAACATGTGATGTGCATAATTATGTGGAACATTTCCTACTCATTTGCCCTGCCTACCAATTACAACGTCGCCCCCTTCTTTCCTACATTGCCCAACATCGGATTCCACTTTCACTGCCGAGCCTTCTCGGTGACAAACACCCGGAGCTCATTGAGCTACTATTTACATTCTTGCACAGCACCAAACTCGAGGAAGTAATTTGAAGTCAAATGCTCCGTCGTCGCAAAACACATACATATAGGTTATTTCACACTAGGTAGGCAGAGACCGATCCAATTTGGCCATAACGGACGGTTCTCCATATAAATTGTGCTTGGTTTTTACCTACGGGTTTTCCAAGCTGCTTGGTTTTTTCACCTTCTCAGGTTTTTCCCAAGCTTTAACTCAAACATACACCTACACATACAAGGTCGGGCCCGACGCCCACAACTCGCCCTGGGCGTCGGGCCTTCGCTTCGCCTTTCAGGTCGCAGGTGGGCAGTGGAGCCTCTCCGCAGGTTACGATGCTGCCCACCCTCCAAGTGTTCTTCTAAGTGTCGTGTATGTATGTGTGTATCGGCCCTTACGCCACGTTCCTTGCTTGCCGGCGTCTCATCTTTCCTCTCTTTCTTATTTCATATAATCGGATGCCACATAAGCCGGATTAACGTAATTATTTTCTTAACGTAGCATATCTCTAGCGGATGGCACTTTGCCTCTGCTAAAGATGGGGGGGGAAATATCGCGTGTTTCGGAGCAGAATTATTCTAGTTAGAAACGTCGTTCGAAGTTGGTGCATGGTGGTGCACGATGGTGCACGGGACACCCAATTAGTTATCGCATTTCCATCTCGGAGGATACCGGCTAGTCCAAGTTAGGCACACCTTAAAGTATGTTTTGAGCATCCGTGAGAATCCACGACGCTACTCAGTAAGTTATTTGTTGAGCATAGCCATGATTACGTTCAGACACGCATATTCACATATCAACGCGTACTTATGTATGATGTATTAGTATCTGCCCATACTTATATATGTCACGTTGCTCGACAATTATCTTTGTCTAGCTATTGTTGACGATGATTTGCTCGACAATTTGTGTTTTGTTTAGCTATTGTTGACAATGATTTGCGGGACAATTATGTTTTGCTTAGCTATCGTTGACAATTATTTGCTCGTCAATTATTTTTTTATTTACCAATTGTTGACAGATGTTCGCTGGACAATTGCTTGACAAAGGGCTCACCACCTTCTCCCCTGAACAGCGCGACAGCACCACCCTACAACACCCGCACCACTCGGGACATTTCCCAATTCCGCGGCCCACCGGCGAAACAGTGTGGGCGACGCCATTAGCCGTGATCGTGCGTGAAGTGCGTCGAGAACCACCCAATAAACAAACAGCACCACCTGGCCAGTGTGCCATGCCAGTGCCATCACAGTGATAGATTATTCGTGGAACAGGGTGAAATATACCACCTTCTGAGCATTGAATAAACATCCTTTCCAAGGAAGTATCGACATTGTGCTTGTTAATGTGTGCTTATGGAGTATCCATGACTCGTTCCTAGCAGTATTTCGCAGATCATGTACAATGTTTATCCTCACCATAATGGATCGATTACACAAACATCTCGTGGCACAATTTTAGATACGGAGATTATCTATGATGTGGTCTGTTAAGCGATGCCATCTGCTGATAGCATGGCATTGCGAATGTTATCATTAACATAGATATCCCTATATTGGGTGTCTCCCAAATAAAATCAAACACATGCATTAATGAGTACACTATTGGCTCAAAGTTGAACTTCAAGAACCGAAACGATATTTTAAGTGGCATGCTTCCGTGAAGAATGTGTACATCCTACCATACTTATTTCGACATCTTACACCTGACGAGAAAAAGAACACTATTTTAACACCGTGTCATCGTGTTCCATCTGACTGTCTCCGAGAGCTCACAGTTGGTTGCCTATCACGCCTGGGCAGGCTACTTGACTACTTGACTGGACTACTTGCTTACTTGACTTGATTTGTCGCTGTTTATCGTTGCAATATATTTGGCCCCCGAAGCAGATTTGATGGCGCAAGCCACTCAGCCACGGACCATAATATTGAAACCGTCTCAACATTTTACTCTTTCGCGAGGCGATTTGGCCCGGCCAACACCCATCGGCGATTCCGGCAAACTGTGTGAAAATTGAACCGAACTGTGGGCTTGTTTGTCAGGTGATTAGGCTGCACCGTCTCGCCGTCACACCGCCTGCCATCGGCTCTCCCCACTGAGGGCTCTGACGTCATCTGTCGGGCGCTGTGCAGTCTCTGACATGGAGGCTCGCCATATATTTATATACACATATATACACATATATACCATATATGCACACCGTCTCGCCAAATCGCACCGCCTACCCTCGCCTCTCCATATATTTGCTTCATTCGCACACAAACAACATATAATCGCGAAATACTAATCAGGTAAAAAACGATTGGCATTAGTTCTTAGTTCCAAATCTAACTTTGTTTGTTTGCTTCGTTCTTTCTTGTTTGAAACTAGCAATTTGAATGAGCCAACTGAAAAACCTGCATGACGCCGCCAAATATTCGTCGAGATGCACATAAGCAACAAGCCGGTGGTGTTTATACGAAACGGCAGTATACATATCTCTTCAATGAATAGGAAGAAATCCTAACGTCTTAACATGCGAGAAATTGGACAAGGGATTTATAGATCATCATCACGAAAGCGAGTATTCAAGTTATAGGGCGCAAACCAATATCCTGAGGAGAGTTTTGCTGATGCTTCTACATTTATCATTTCAAGTAAATCGAAACTGAAAATCTGCTGTCATATATGTAAAATAGCGCTGTATCGCTAAATCAATTCGACGCAGTCGGGGACAGAGCAAACATGCTCTTTCCTGAAGCCATGAGAGACGCCACGGAATTCCATTGGGAATATGAGTTAAAGCAGGGTATTTACGGCCGAAAGCAGCAACCAAGTGCGAGTTTGATAGACAGAAGAAGTCCAGGATGACAACGGTCATGACTCATGCTGAGGGCATGTACTGGTTAAGAAGAATAAACTCACTACCATTAATCCGTGGCAAGCTGTGCAGGTATGAGGCACATACTGGGTAAGCACCTCGCTTGAAATCTCTCGGACGAGTCCCTGTGATGAGGTGACACAACGCAAAGCAGTGACACAACTTGCGACGGTAGCCGATGTCCTGAAGGCTCGGGGAGCACAGTGCGAGTGTTCGGGCGGCACCAGTGACCACAGCCGTGTGTGAGAGAAAAAATACACATCGCCGGCCACCCAGCCAGAGCTCGCTCCAGCTGACACAGGGCTCATCGTGACTGATGTATAGTCGAAAAACGCAGGTACACACTGACCTTATTGGCATAGAAAGGTCAGAGACGTGTGCAAGGAAGAATTGAGCAGTTTGGATGAGAGGTTTCATAGCCTCCATTTCGCTCCTCTAGCTCGGTGGATCAACAACGTCTGAACTTTTTAATATGGGACACGGAGTCATAAAATGCATGAAACATTATATATACACATACACGCCATACACACACCATACACACACACACACACACACACACATAATATATATATATATATATATATATATATATATATATATATATATATATGTCCAATGGGGGACACCGTGTACGGCTTGGCCGAATATCTGATTGGCCGAACATTCGAGCTCACTGCTGTCAAATATTTTGGCTGGCATGACAATGTACCACGTGATTGTCACTCAGCTTACTGATGTGCGCTGCCGAGCTACAAATGCTGTGGTTGCAACCACCAACTTTTGTATTGTCTGTTTGGATTTCTTTTCGAATACTTTCCCACAGCTGCAAAGCAAAGTCTTTGATGCAATTCAAACATGCCCAACGTGCAAACACGATAGCGATACGAGACCAGGGCATCGATAGAACACACAAACCGCCGCAGCAAGCCGTTCATCGCAGACAAAGCACTTCTGCTCAATTCAGCTTCCCGCAAATTTAACAAGCCCGCGGCTGTCGACTAAGGACTCGAACTTAATTGAACTGGACTCCGGCATTTGGTACATTGGGTTAGGATCGAGCGGCGATCGGGTGAACGGCTGCAGTAAATTCGATCCTGGGTTGGGTCATTTCCGGCCGCGGTGATCGCCGCCCACAGGCGGAACAGCACAGCGCAGTGTAGCAGAACAGGCGAAGTCTTCGATCTCAGCAAAATATTAGCCAACCATGCCGCGGGAAATGACGTCATAGGGTGGTGAACTGGTATGAACTGACCACATTCGTTATGCGTATACATGTGTTAAGGTATGTAGAATCAGTCAAGACAGATGGCGGCAGGCTGGCACGAGCCGCTCTCCAGTGATTGCGGAAAATCCACTCCGGGGCGGCATCCCTCGGCTGGCCGGGGGCTCAGATGGCGGCTTCGGGGCGGCATCCCTCGGCTGGCCGGGGGCTTGATGGCGGCTTCGGGGCGACATCGGCTGGCCGGGGGCTTGATGGCGGCTTGGGGCGACATCCCTGGCGGGGGCTCGATGGCGGCTTCGGGCGACATCCTCGCTGGCCGGGGCTTGATGGCGGCTTTGGGGCGCTTGGCCGGGCGATGGCGGCTTCGGGGATTGATGGGGCTTCGGGGCGACATCCCTCGGCTGGCCGGGGGTTCAGATGGCGGTTTTGCATTGTGCTGGTATGGTGCAGCACGCCTGACACCAGATGGCAACAAGGAACTCTGTCCCGCAGCGGCAGGGGACCCTGTCGTTCGTCCATAGACAGCGTATTTCCGGTCCTCAGACGGCGGTCCTCAAAGCAACAGGTCTGAGTTGATCTTCAGCTTACAATGCAAGGGAGATTGCGAAGGAATTCAACGCTTGGTGTTTGGCTTACTGAATCCCGGCTGCACGGGGAGCACCAACCCGCCTGACCATTCTGACACGTATTGCTGAGCCTCGTACTTAGCAGGATCAACGAGAAAGTAATCCATGCCTTACCATTCTGTAGTTTTTATGTTTTTAATCCTTGGGGGGGGAGAGAAGAGAGGGGAGAATTTGAACAGAGGCGCAACTTTATATTTAATTGTGGGTGCACCTGCACATGCACCCCCAAACAACCAGATTAGTGCACCCACAAGCCTGCTTGCACAATCACGAGGTGTATACAATGAAAATGTGGAGCGCATCGCGCATGTATATATATATATATATATATATATATATATATATATATATATATATATATATATATATATATATATATATATATATGCTTCACTTCACCGGTCGATCTTCTCCGCTGGGAAATGAACGTCACGCGACAGAATATGGCGGATCCGGTTCCCTCAGTCAGGAAGTGTGCGGACGAGAGTTCAGCTTATGACGGAGCAGCTGGCGGCCGCAGCTGGCGCGACCTCATCAATTCCGGCCCGTGTCGGCTGTGTCCGCCCCAGACTGCGATGTCGCGTGCCGCCTCATCACGACACGTCGCCACGGCCGGGCACGGGCGACATGGCCCACACACTTGGCGACATTCAACTGTATACGCTCACGGCGTTGCACGGGAAGAAATCAACCTGGAAACGCTTTCGGCCATCCCCCACGCATTTCAAATCCGTGGCGACGCCCATGCGCCTCACCGTGGCTGGACTCACCACCGAAGCCCGCGCCAAATGCAGTGGTGTTGGTGAAGTTATTCCAAGGTCCTAACCGCGGAAACACTTTGACGAAGCTGGTAAAACATGTATCATGCAGTTCCGGTAAGCTTAGTAATGCATTTTAAAATATTGGGGAACCATCACCCGCACTCCTCTTCTGTGGAAACGGAATCAATGCTCAACGTAAGTGGACTGGCACGCCAGACTACATCCGTTGGGGCAATGATGTTTCATTGCATATGCATAATGGTCGTGGTCCGGACGAGGTGAGGCTACCTGAAGTCGTGAAGGCTGATCCTTCATTCTCTGCATCAAGTATTTTCTTGATTCGTCATCGACAAATATACTGATCGACCGAAGCGACTAAGCTATTCTACAGACGAAAGAAAGCGGACGTGAGTGCCAAATAACTGTATCGACCAAATTTTTGCCAGCATATGCACAGCATTTTCTGGGGCTCTGAGGGGAACGGGGTACCTGCTGAATCTGCTAGTGGAGGAAATGGGGATGTCCATACAAGCTTGCCTGTTTGTGAACTCGCACCAGCATCACGCCATATGCTCTATGCTGGTCACGTGTGCCTAGCAAGCATGACTTTCGGGTCCGCTTTAATGTAAGCTTACCCGGTCGTACCTAGCCCCATGGAAGCCAGGAAAAAACATTGAACGTTGATTCGCACGTCGTTTCACAAGCAATGTTGCTCGCCAGAGCGTTAAACAATTCATTTGTAACGAAGCTGTTTAATTGCGTGGCTATGCAAAGCTCTGCTTTGTACGGGCAAATAGTAGTACACTATTTGGGTGCAGCAGAACGGATTCCACGAAGTGCGCTACACTCACAGTGGACGTGTGTACTCTCGCCGCGGTCGTATTTGCTCTGATCTCGGCGTCGCGATGGTGCCGGCGATTGCCGTTCCACTTGTAGTGAGCGCTCTTCGGTCCAGCTGTGGAGGCGCGTCCAGCCCGCTCGGTGTTCAGCCGTGGAGGCTGACACGAGCCGTCATTCCCCAAGCCATGACCGCCTGATGTGGAGGGCCACAGCTGACATTAAAGTGTGTACATAGTCTGCTACAAATCACATCTCAATTCACATACTTCAGGAGTCAGCATATTTTCGACCCGACATTTGCCTGAGGCTGCGAAGGTATGAGGGGTGCATCGGGTGATTTTTTTTTAACCAGATGCATCTAAAATTAGTTCGCCGTGGATTATAGAGCACTGGTTGTCGCTTTACCCCTTCCATATAAAGAGTGACCGACCTCCTCTTCCTACACAAAAAAAAACAAACCTCAGGTCAAAGTAGCTCGGCTCCCGCTGTTCACGCAAACACCGCCGGTATGAGAGGATCCAGCCACCATGAACGCGAAACAGCAAACGTGCATAGTGGGTGGCGGAGCTTTGTGTCTGGATGCCGATACCTAAATACGACTAATTGTATCCAGAGTAACGGCAGCTTTCGGTCGCACACCTTCGCATTGCACAGATTACAATTGCTCGGTGGTATCATAAAGCACGCTGCACGCGATACAAAGCACGCGAGCTCACATTGTTTGCCGCCAACTCTTCGCCGTCGCAATGATACAATAGCAGCATGTAAAGGTGGCATGTCCCTCAGTTTGTGGTGGGGGTATCTTATATGTTGTGCCATGACGCAGGGTAATTAAGGTAATACGAGGTACCACATGAACAACTAATGCTGTTGGTGGGGTGGGGGACGGGGTGCGATGCACTCCACATTTTCAATGTGTGCACCTCGTGAGTGCACAACCAGGCTTGTGGGTGCACCCATCTAATTTGTGAGGGTGGATGTGCAAGTGCACCCACAATGAAATATAAAATTACGCCTCTGGCAGAATGGTAAGACATGGGCTACTTTCTCGTTAATCCTGATAAGTATGAGGCTCAGCAATACGTGTCAGAATGGTTAGGCGGGTTGGTGCCCATGCAGCCGGGATTCAGTAAAGCCTAAACACCAAGCGTTGAATTCCTTCGCAATCTCCATTGCATTGTAAGCTGAAGATCAACTCAGACCTGTTGCTTTGAGGACCGCCGTCTGAGGACCGGTAATGCGCTGTCTATGGACGAATGACAAAGTCCCCTGCCGCCGCGGGACAGAGTTCCCTGCTGCCATCTGGTGTCAGGCGTGCTGCACCATACCAACACAATGCGAAGCCGCCATCTGAGCCCCCGGCCAGCCGAGGGATGTCGCCCCGAAGCCGCCATCAAGCCCCCGGCCAGCCGAGGGATGTCGCCCCAAAGCCGCCATCTAAGCCCCCGGCCAGCCGAGGGATGTCGCCCCAAAGCCGCCATCTGAGCCCCCGGCCAGCCGAGGGATGCCGCCCCGAAGCCGCCATCTGAGCCCCCGGCCAGCCGAGGGATGCCGCCCCGAAGCCGCCATCTGAGCCCCCGGCCAGCCGAGGGATGTCGCCCCGAAGCCGCCATCTGAGCCCCCGGCCAGCCGAGGGATGCCACCCCGGAGCCGCCATCTGAGCCCCCGGCCAGCCGAGGGATGCCGCCCCGAAGCCGCCATCTGAGCCACCGGCCAGCCGATGGATGCCGCCCCGAAGCCGCCATCTAAGCCCCCGGCCAGCCGAGGGATGTCGCCCCAAAGCCGCCATCAAGCCCCCGGCCAGCCGAGGGATGTCGCCCCAAAGCCGCCATCTGAGCCCCCGGCCAGCCGAGGGATGCCGCCCCAAAGCCGCCATCAAGCCCCCGGCCAGCCGAGGGATGCCGCCCCGAAGCCGCCATCAAGCCCCCGGCCAGCCGAGGGATGCCGCCCCGAAGCCGCCATCTGAGCCCCCGGCCAGCCGAGGGATGCCGCCCCGAAGCCGCCATCTGAGCCCCCGGCCAGCCGAGGGATGTCGCCCCAAAGCCGCCATCAAGCCCCCGGCCAGCCGAGGGATGCCGCCCCGAAGCCGCCATCTAAGCCCCCGGCGAGCCGAGGGATGCCACCCCGAAGTGGGTTTTCCGCAATCACTGGAGAGCGGCTCGTGCCAGCCTGCCGCCATCTGCCTTGACTGATTCTGCATACTTTAACACATATATACGCATAACGAATGTGGTCAGTTCATACCAGTTCACCACCCTATGACGTTATTTCCCGCGGCATGGTTGGTTAATTTTTTGCTGAGATCGAAGACTTCGCCTGTTCTGTACACTGTGCTGTGCTGTTCCGCCTGTGGGCGGCGATCACCGCGGCCGGAAATGACCCAACACGAGATCGAATTTACTGCAGCCGTTGACCCGATCGCCGATCGATCCTAACCCAATGTACGAAATGCCGGGGTCCAGTTCAATTCAGTTCGAATCCTTAGTCGACAGCCGCGGGCTTATTAAATTTGCGGGAAACTGAATTGAGCAGAAGTGCTTTGTCTGCGATGAACAGCTTGCTCCGGCGGTTTATGTGTTCTGTCGATGCCCTGGTCTCGTATCGCTAGCGTGTTTGCACGTTGGGCACGTTTGAATTGTATCAAAGGTTTTATTGCTTTGTAGCTGTGGGAAGGTTTTCGAAAAGAAATCCAAACAGACAATAGAAAAGTCGGCGGTTGAAACCACAGCATTTGTAGCTCGGCAGCGCACATCAGTAAGCTGAGTGACAATCACGTGGTACATTGTCATGCCAGCCAAAATAATTGACAGCAGTGAGCTCGAATGTTCGGGCGGCCAAGCCGCACACGGTGTGCACCATTGGAGCCGTACACGGCGTGTACCATTGGAGCCGCACACGGTGTGTACCATTGGAGCCGCACACGGTGTGTACCATTGGAGCCGCACACGGTGTGTACCATTGACACATTGTTGAGCCGCACACGGTGTGTACCATTGGAGCCGCACACGGTGTGTACCATTGGAGCCGCACACGTTCGATTCGTGTACCATTGGAGCCGCACACGGTGTGTACCATTGGAGCCGCACACGGTGTGTACCATTGGAGCCGCACACGGTGTGTACCATTGGAGCCGCACACGTTAATTGAGCCGCACACGGTGTGCACCATTGGAGCCGCACACGGCGTGTACCATTGGAGCCGCACACGGCGTGTACCATTGGAGCCGCACACGGTGTGTACCATTGGAGCCGCACACGGTGTGTACCATTGGAGCCGCACACGGTGTGTACCATTGGAGCCGCACGCGGCATGTACCATTGGAGCCGCACATGGCATGACCATTGGAGCCGCACACGGTGTGTACCATTGGAGCCGCACACGGTGTGTACCATTGGAGCCGCACGCGGCATGTACCATTGGAGCCGCACACGGTGTGTACCATTGGAGCCGCACACGGCGTGTACCATTGGAGCCGCACACGGTGTGTACCATTGGAGCCGCACACGGTGTGTACCATTGGAGCCGCACACGGTGTGTACCATTGGAGCCGCACACGGTGTGCACCATTGGAGCCGCACACGGTGTGTACCATTGGAGCCGCACACGGTGTGTACCATTGGAGCCGCACACGGTGTGTACCATTGGAGCCGCACCGGCGTGCACCGTTGGAGCCGCACATGGCGTGCACCGTTGGAGCCGCACATGGCATGCACCATTGGAGCCGCACATGGCATGCACCATTGGAGCCGTACACGGCGTGTACCATTGGAGCCGTACACGGTGTGTACCATTGGAGCACACGGATGTACCATTGGAGCCGCACACGGTGTGTACCATTGGAGCCGCACACGGTGTGTACCATTGGAGCCGCACACGGTGTGTACCATTGGAGCCGCACACGGCGTGTACCATTGGAGCCGCACACGGTGTGTACCATTGGAGCCGCACACGGCATGTACCATTGGAGCCGCACACGGTGTGTACCATTGGAGCCGCACACGGCGTGTACCATTGGAGCCGCACACGGTGTGTACCATTGGAGCCGCACACGGTGTGTACCATTGGAGCCGCACACGGTGTGTACCATTGGAGCCGCACACGGTGTGCACCGTTGGACTGACATGCACCGTATGTCTTGCACGTCTTACACAAGCCTATTGTCCGATATTCATTTGGCATGCAGACATTTCCCCAGGCATCGAGCGTACCGCAGACGTCGCTCCTGCGGTCACCGTGGCCTCGCCCCGGCCGGTCGGAGCTCGCTCCGACCGATCTGACCTCGCTCCGGCCGGTCCGACATTGTCCCGGCCGGTCCGACCTCACCCCGGCCGGTCTGACCTCGCCACTGCCGGCCGGTCTGACCTCACCCCGGCCGGTCGGAACTCGCTCCGGCCGGTCGGAGCTCGCTCCGACCGATCTGACCTCGCCCCGGCCGGTCCGACCTCGCCCCTGCCGGCCGGTCCGACCTCGCCCCGGCCGGTCGGAACTCGCTCCGGCCGGTCCAACCTTGTCACGGCCGGTCCGACCTCGCCCCGGCCGGTCGGAACTCGCTCCGGCCGGTCCGACATTGTCCCGGCCGGTCCGACCTCACCCCGGCCGGTCTGACCTCGCCACTGCTGGCCGGTCTGACCTCACCCCGGCCGGTCGGAACTCGCTCCGGCCGGTCGGAGCTCGCTCCGACCGATCTGACCTTGCCCCGGCCGATCTGACCTTGCCCCGGCCGATCCGACCTCGCCCCGGCCGGTCCGACCTCGCCCCTGCCGGCCGGTCCGACCTCGCCCCGGCCGGTCGGAGCTCGCTCCGGCCGGTCCGACATTGTCCCGGCCGGTCTGACATTGTCCCAGCCGGTCTGACCTCACCCCGGCCGGTCTGACCTTGCCCCGGCCGGCCGGTCCGACCTGCCCTGCCGGCCGTCCGACCTCGCCCCGGCCGGTCGGAGCTCGCTCCGGCCGGTCCGACATTGTCCCGGCCGGTCTGACATTGTCCCAGCCGGTCTGACCTCACCCCGGCCGGTCTGACCTTGCCCCGGCCGGCCGGTCCGACCTCGCCCCGGCCGGCAGGGCCTCACACCCGAACACCCCCTCCAGCAGCCCGGCGCCCGGCGCCCTTCGCGTGTCGCTGCACCATCACCATCGCGGCGCCATGCGGTGCGGCTGTGCAGACGTGTACAGCGTGTCTGTCCGGTCGGCCCCAGGCGCGGCCGCACGTGCCGCCCGCGGCCGCACGTGCCGCCTGCGGCCGTGGCGTGCTCGGACACGATCGTGGCGCGGGATGCGCCAGTTTCGTGCACACTGCGCCGGTCAGTGGCACGTCTGCACGGCAGGCGTCGGCGCGCCGCGTTCGTCGCCCTGCCGTCGGGCTTTGTGATCTGGTCTACGGCCGGGTGTGCATGTTGTGCGCCGTGTTCATTGGCCGCCGTGTTCTCCTCAAAGCAAAAAACATCAATGTGATGTGTTTTGCTCGGTGTTGTTTCCCATGTCGACTGTGTAGAAGTGGCCTGTTTGCGTGATGGTTCCGACTGGATCGGACAGAAGCGCACGGCGTCTGCAGTGGATATGCTGCGAATGGGTTGCGGAGCAGTATTCAGCATGGTGAAGGCGGAAACGAGTCATCCGTTTGGCTCTGTGTTGTTTAGTGGTCTCGTTGATCACGAGTGAAGTCGCAAGAAGTTAAGGAGCGTGATGAATTTGCAGCGCTCTCCATTCTTGAAAACAAAAATTGATTGAAACAGATGGGGCATTGGAGAGTATCGGAGTGCGGATATTTCGTACTTCTCGTCCCTATATCATATTCAGTAGCCTATCCTATTTGGCTGCATGCATTTTACGTTCATAATATAGTGTGATGGAATACGTTCAGAGCATTAGGTTCTATGTTCTTTTTACATGCTGTCATTGGCTCAAGTGTCAAGCAACGATTTCCTAGGACTACTGCCAGCGCAGACGGTGCCAATGGTTTAACGCCACGTAGTTTTAAACAGTAGTACTCAGCCTTCAACCAGCAAATGGGTAGAATAACTTCATCGTGGAATATAATTTGGTGACGCGCAAAAAAATCAGGCCATAGTTGGTTTGTCAGTAGTGCGAAAATGTGAATTATATGTTATCTTATTATTTGATATATATTTGGACTTATTAACTTCTGAAAGGCGTGTAAAGATGGTTCGTGTTGTCTTTACTGTGATTCCCATCGTCATCCCATGAAAACAACTGCGATTTACGTACAAATGTAAATATTAAATATCGATCAAAGCTGCCTGTAGCTCACCTAAACGTTAGTAGAAATGCTATATAAGGTTTACCTACAACATTATGGGTGCTGCATGACCACTGCAGTCGATGCGCCCCTAGACCCCAATAACCAACTAACCAACCTGCTATAATTATTTTTGCTGCTCGCACGTACAGGTTTTTCGAAGAACACCAAGAATTGTGGAGTGGCCGAATGCCAAGCTGTTTGATTGTTTCTTACTGTACACTCACAATTATTGTCGATCTCAACAGCCAGGCACATGAGTGCGTAATGGGCCGAATCGATTATCGATTTTAAAAACCGGTTAGGTATTGACGGTACAGTTCTGGAACCGTCAATTCACGCAAGCCCTGACGACAGTCGAGATGTATCTTCGTGTAAACAGCGAGGGGTCATGGCGGCAAATTGAGCTCGTTAATTGGAAACATTTGCTTAGAGGTCAGGGCGCCGCACTCTCAAATATGAATCTTCAAGTCTAAAGTCGGCCAGTCGTACGGTTCCATGAACATGTTCTGGTCGGAAGTGCAGGAACGCTTGAATCTGGCACATTCTTCAGGACTAGTGAAGCAGGGGAACATCTGCAATTGAATGGAATATATACTTGAATGATGTAACGTCATAGAGTTAGTGCGTAGTTTTCCAAGAAATGCGGGCGGAATGACCCACTGACCATTCCTGCTCTCAGGCTTTATGTTTTGACGCAGCAGTAATTCCGGGCTCCGTGTGCCCAGCGGTGAACGGCAACTGCTGTTCCTCGCTACTGTTTTGGCAGTCCCCTGGAAGCTACCTACTGTTTTGGCAGTCCCCTGGAAGCTACCTACTGTTTTGGCAGTCCCCTGTAAGCGGCTGTTTTGGCAGTCCCCTGGAAGCTCACCATCCTGCTAGCACGTCCCGTTTCGTCTGTCACATCCTCACACCCCGTCTCGCGGGGGGAAGTGACACTAGCTTTCAAGTGACCCTCTAACTTTCAAACTAAGAGTCCGGTACATGATTGCGAACCGCGTATCATTGGAAAATCCTCGACGAGCAGGGACCGAAAATGGCCTGATGGTTCATTTTAAAATAATTTTTGACACTCGAAATGGCTGTTTTTTTCAGAAACCAATTAACTTTTCAACCACATTTCATATCTATATTTCGGGTAAAGATACATGGTTCAAACGCACGCTATTTAAGAGCTAATTGCACTGCGAATGTCACAAAAATAGTCACATTGGTCAATGTTAGGCCAAAATTGGAAGTGAACTTAGGTCACTGACCTGACCTCAATAAAAAATATAAGATATACGTGGTGTAAGCACTGTAAAATTATAATAATTTAGTAAGCTTCAATTCAATATCTTTTTACGTACATGAACCTAGCAAAGTCTACAAATTGGTATGGGGCAATGACCTAGGATAACTTTGACCTTGACTATGATTCATAGTTTTTATTCAACTGGGTAATTTAGGTCATGAATACAAGCTTGATGCTTTTTTAGGTCACACAAACTCGAAATACATCATAAAAGAGGAATGCCTAAATAGGTTTACCAACTTAGGGCACCTGGTCTCAGGCCACTCGATGGAGGTCATTCAAATCGGGGTAAATAATCGCGGCACGGTTGAACATCTACCGTTATTTTCTGCACACGAAGCTTGTCCCTGCTGCGTTTTATTCAATCGCTCCTCATTGATGACGATGACGAACTAGCTCGAAGCAGACTCAGTCGTTTCTTGATATCAAACCACTGGCAACAGTTGGTTACACACCTGACTCATGGTCATAACTGAACTTCAAATAGGTCGCTGCAGCTCGCTGTTTGATGTCTGCTTTTCCCGGCGTGGCTTGCCGTGTGCATGTGAGGTCAATACGTGAACTGTGATGTTTGACCGGCGTTGGGACTTTTGCGGGCTGGCCGTTGTGTTCATAATCACATACCAAAACGGGCCGCTCGCTCGCACCTATCGATGGATTGTGCATACGTCACACACAGGTCCACCGACATCACACACCGGTCCACCGACGTCACACATCGATCCACCGACGTCACACACCGGTCCACCGACGGCACACATCGATCCACCGACGGCACATACCGGTCCACCGACGTCACACACCGGTCCACCGACGTCACACATCGATCCACCGACGGCACACGCTGTAGTCAGAACTCAAAACTCAAACCTTAAGCAGGGGCTATGGTAGCACAATGGGTATGATGGGAGGAGCTTGCAATTGTTGAGGGTGTTATGCAATAGAAGTGGATGATGCTAGATAGGTGGGAACTTCCTAGGACTTGGGATTAGGGATTGATTGGGGTGAGAATATGTACATTTCTAGTACCTTTTCTAGATAGGCTTAACCCAGATGGGCCCCTGTGGCTTTATTAAGCCTTAACACTTTATGCTTTATGACTTTTATGACCTTCGTTGCCATTGAAAAGGCTGGTCGGCCGGTGGGTTGTGGGTGCTTCATGAGTGAAGTTTCAGCAAAGATGTCTTGGTGCATTCGTCAAAGACTCAAACAGAAACAGCTGCAGTTGTAAACAGAAACAATTGCAGTGTTTCTGTTTGAGTCCTGAACACTTCCTCCGGACTCATTTCCACGGACACTTCCTCCGAAAATAGATAGTCTGCCGCGACGCAACTTTTTTCCTCTCTCTCTCTCTCTCTTTCTATTTGTGCTTCGGGGTGCAGCATGTAGCGCTCACTGTTTGTTTGGAAACTGCTTTGCACTTATCGAACGCCAGTAAATTCGATGACTTGACTGAATGTTTGCTTCCATTTTCGGTTGCGATAGAATTGCGCTGCATCGGCCTCAATTTGCTTTTTGTTACCTTAATGGGGCCGACAGGAGGCCGTCGTAATTAAATTCATTACCGTTCGCAGCTGCTGCTGTCCATAACCTCCAGTGTATTCTGACCGGAACGCTTATCCTGTCGCCGTAAGGCAGGCTATCGTGTTTATTTACGGCGAATGGAAGGGTTTTGCGAGCTCGGCTGGACTCGTGAAGTACCTCGTACCGCCTGACGTTGAACTGTCAGCACTGCGTTTTTCGCTGTCGCACTTTCCTCCAGATGCCACGCACGTATCGCTCCGCACAACTTCGACCGCACTTCCAACTCGGTTCCGGCGCCACAGGTGTATCAGCCTCTCCGCCACGACTCTTCCAGCCGCTGCGCAGCCGCCGTGTCTGCGATACGTAGGCCACATAGACCATATGCACGGTTAATCACACCTGAAATAAATAGTAAATTCCTCGCAGGTAGCCGACAGCCGGCGTCCCGATTGAAACGCGCTCGCGGTCGTCTCGTCGGCACATTTGTCACCAGTGGGGGCCACGCCTCAGAGGAACGCCCCGCAGATAGCCCCGCGAGACGCCGGCCCGACCGACGCGTCCTCGTGGTCATCTCGTCGACACGTTTGTCACCGGTGGTGGTCACGCCTCAGACGATGATAGCCGCGAGGCGCCGGTCCGACCGACGCGTCCTCGTGGTCAGTATCGTCGACACGTTTGTCACCGGTGGTGGTCACGCCTCAGACGATGATAGGGGGCCGCCGACCGAGGCGTCCTCGGGTCGTCTGTCGACACGTTTGTACCGGTGGTGGTCACGCCTCAGACGATGATAGCCGCGACGCGTGCGCGTCCTCGTGGTCGTCTCGTCGACACGTTTGTCACCGGTGGTGGTCACGCCTCAGACGATGATAGCCGCGAGGCGCCGGTCCGACCGACGCGTCCTCGTGGTCGTCTCGTCGACACGTTTGTCACCGGTGGTGGTCACGCCTCAGACGATGATAGCCGCGAGGCGCCGGCCCCGCTGCAGCGTCCTCGTGGTCGTCTCGTCGACACGTTTGTCACCGGTGGTGGTCACGCCTCAGACGATGATAGCCGCGAGGCGCCGGCCCCGCTGCAGCGTCCTCGTGGTCGTCTCGTCGACACGCTTGTCACCGGCCGGCCGGCGGCGATGTCGGTCGACATGTGGTCGCGCTGTTTTCTGTCGTCTGTCTGGGGCGGCGGCGGCGAACTCTATCGGAGACCCGGCGGAGCAGTTGACAGCGGAACGAAACAACGCCGCCGACATGTGACCCTGATGACACAGCCATTGGGAGGGGTCGAATGGGGCAGGGCGCCTGACGTGATGGCGAGCATTAGTGCACTGGCGACAGTGGGCGGATTGCGGCTGGTCCGGGGCCGTAATGGGCGCCGCCTCATTAGGAACCGCCGGAAATGGCGGGAGTGTAGACAGAGCTTGTCATAAAGCAAAGCAGGGGTGCAGACAGGGCGTGACATGAAAACACGTCACGGCAACTCCTTTGGCTTCGGAGATGGTTGCATTTGGTGGGCTTTCGCCGTCGTTGCTGTCGTTGCTATGTTTCTTTGCCACAAATACTAATTGGTGTGTTTTCCCTATACTAATGAACATACATACCAATTGCTTACTTCTTACCAGCTTCAGAACAAGATTCTTTTGCAGCCACACTGATGGGAATATGTGTAGAAGAGATAAATATGGCAATTGTTGAGGGACAACATGTGTTCGTTTTTCGTCATGGAGCCAAAATGCATAATTTCAGCACAAAATCGATGATATAGACGACAATGGCATCGTGGGTATTTTTACTCAGGAAAGGCAAGACAACATTGATTTGATAAGCTCCTCGGATATAAAGACGAGTGTTGTAATAACCTATTTCGCCTGTATCGACATATTTCGCCTGTATCGACAAGGCTTGGTCACTCTCATACGGTACCCATTATATGGCGTCACAGTTAGGACAATGTCCCGCTGTTTTATCACTTATAAGCTGGAAAGCGCGCCAAATACTACATGTATTATATAAGCCAAGTCCAAGACGGGACTAAGCTGAATTTACCAACGCCTTGGCTTAAGACTTGCAATGTAATTTCCAATGCCTCTCGGACAACCTGCTTTTTTACTTCGCTTCCGTAGCTAGCATTCTAACCAACAGTGGATCAAAGTCCCTATTGCATTGGTAGAAGTGCTTCGCCGTAGCCGCTTATCCGTACGTCCATGCTTTACACCTGCAACATGTTGCTTTAATTGAACGAGTTGTGGCATGTCTGTGTCACCGACATACCTTTCCCCGCATTCATTCACCTTGGATGTGGTGTACTGCGCAGCTTCGCATGCCTGGTGGCAATGGGTCCTTGGCACGGACCAAAAATTGTGCATGGTGCGAGATCGATGACCTATCCGGATCGGTGTGCATACCGGCCGATGACCTATCCGGATCCGTGTCGATCCGGATAGATGGATGACCTATCCGGATGCCGTGAGGGCTGAAAAGCTGTGATATATGGTCACTAACACCGCGCGCACATGTCACCAATATATGCATCTTAGTGTGCATGAATTGACCAAGAAGAACATGTTTGGTGTACATTTGTATATGCATCTTTTTAGCATGTATTTTTGTATGTGTATGTATTTGTGTTTGTGTCTTTGTATGATAATGTGCGTGCACTTTTGTACGTGAATATATATTTGTGTATGAGGCTATGTCTGAGAAGCATCTTTGGAATTACGTCTCGAAATTGAACCATTACACGCAATTTAGCTGAATCGGAAATCCCGACCAGTTCTCAGGTCCGTTAAATCCACCAGGTAGTTAAAATAAATAATCGCCGATTAATCAACTTTAACCATAATAAATTAGGTTAGAACCATTTCGTCGCACCAAGTTTCCAACAATGCAAATGCTCAATTCCGGTCTGGACGATCACCTCGTCACAACGTCTGGGTACACTTTAAAGCAGTGAGTGTTTGACATCTCATGATGCCTTGCATGTATCACAGATGTCTCCTCGGCACTCCAGTACCGTTAGCTGGAATAAAGAAAGAGAGAGGGAGAGAGAGAGAGAGAGAGAGAGAGAGAGAGAGAGAGAGAGAGAGAGAGAGAGAGAGAGAGAGAGAGAGAGAGAGAGAGAGAGAGAGAGAGAGAGAGAGAGAGAGTGATAGTGATAGTGATAGTGATAGTGATAGTGATAGTGATAGTGATAGAGATCTCTATCTATGATTCTATCTCTATGATAGACATAGAGATAGAGATAGAGATAGAGACAGAGACAGAGACAGACAGAGACAGACAGACAGACAGACAGAGACAGACAGACAGACAGACAGACAGACAGACAGACAGACAGACAGACAGACAGACAGACAGACAGACAGACAGACAGAGAGAGACAGAGGGAGACAGAGAGACAGAGAGAGACAGAGAGGGAGACAGACAGACAGACAGACAAACAGACAGAGATGAGTTAACACTACAATGCCACTGACAGATCAGCTATCAGTATTCTTGTTTACGAAATGTAAGTGGACGATCAAATCTACGAGGGGCGAGCACAATTTATCGTGTCCGAAGTTCAGGGTGACAAACATCGAACACATGCCCTCTTATTGAAACATTCGGAGTGACTTGTTCTCCTAGCATTCCGGAGAAGGCATCCTCCGGAATTATCTCCTCCCCAAAGAAGTTACCCGTGGGTCAGTTGCCCTTTGGCACCACGGCGTGTCCACGGATCGGCCGGTGTTGCCCTTTGGCACCACGGCGTGTCCACGGATCGGCCGGTGTTGCCCTTTGGCACCACGGCGTGTCCACGGATCGGCCGGTGTTGCCCTTTGACACCACAGAGTGCCGGTGTGGTATCTCTGCGCATGCGTCAACTGACGTTAGCCTTTGACAACATAGCTTGCCGGTGCGGTATCTCTGTTCACGGGTCAGTTGGTGTGTCGTGTCGGGTCTCGCCGCACGACGCCCGGCCGTGTCGGCGTCGTTATCGACGTCTTCTCATTGTTTGCGGCCCGATGCGTGCCGTCTCCACGAGCCGTGCGTGACCCGAGGAGGGGGCAGAGGTTGCCGGAGCAGCGCTGCACCGGCTCACAGGAGGAAGACTTGTGCCGGACCGGCTCGTTCTTCACTCTCAGACCGCTATGAGACTGTGCGTAGATGGTACAAATTGTTGTATCGCTGTATAGGGTGCCGTGTGTTGACGGTGTTTCAAAACGGCAACACCGTGGCGAGATGCCCCAAGCTTGTGCTGCGGCCTGTCCGGGCCGAAAATAGAGCCGCGGTGAGCCGTCGACGCGTTCTTTCCGGAACGAACCACGCCGGCTGCACGCAGCCGGTCGACACGACGCCGTGATGACGTCAGACAAGGTGACGTCACGGCGGCGTCACCTCGGCGTCCTTCCGGCTGGTGAGCGAGGGCTGCTCAATTCAGACCGAGGGCTAGCGGATCAGTCAAGTAATCGCCAACGATTACGACGCAAGTCGTACGGCTTGCATACCTAAAGCGTGCTGGGAGTGCAGACTGCTGTGGGAACACACGGAAGTGGCACGTGGTGTTTTGCATTAAAATAAGCGAAAGACACCAAGATGCCAGATCTAATCTCAAACGGTGAGTGATGATCGACGAGAAGCTACTGAATTCTGTTTTTCAGTTTTACTGAGGATCTTTTCAGATATATTATTTTCTTCCAACTCGAAGATCTGAGATGTTAACTTTGGCAAATAACCTTCAAGAATCCAGGATAGAATGGGGCATTCTGCTGGAAGATTTATCAGACAAAGATCTGGATGCCATTTAATCAATATAAAGTACCCCTCGTCACGGGGAACTTTGTAGACCTCGTCACGTCTACAAAGTGATGCAGTACAGTTATCCGCATTTATATCTGTTGTAACGGAGTTAGTTTCGGACCCCCTGATTCAATGCATTTGGCTGCCATAATTGCAGACCCGTCGAATCGAGGGACCCGACGGGTCCGGTCATGAACGCCCCCGAGCAGAAACCGTCGGCACCGGGAACGTGCCGACCTTAGCTGTTTGGACGCCACGGGCCGCAGGGCCGAGATTGCCAAGGTTATGTCGGCGTTCTCACGGCGAGCCGATGGTCGGTCGGCCGATAATGTCATGTCACGTGACACAGTCGGGTGTCGTGTCTTTGCAACACCCGTGACCATTGCATCAAGGGGGACGAGGGGTCTAGGGGTAAGATGCTCGTCTCACAATCGAAAGATTGTGGGTTCGAATCTCACCTTTTCGCCCGCGACCAATCGGCGTGGGATTGGCGACGCTTTGACCAACGGTGGTAAACAAAACCCGTGTCACCGTTGCATCAGGCGGCAGTGGGGCACAGGGGGCCGGTCCGAAGTGACGATGCCCGGCGCCGTGTTGTCAGCCGGCCAGACCATGAGCGTGTCCTCTCCCTCCCCCATGTCGGTTGTACCCTCTCGGGCGGGCGCAGTAGGCGGCGGGCCGTCAGTTCCCCCGGACAGCCGGTGCGCACGGACGTATGTGAGAGACTCAGGTGAGAGCCTCAGTTGGACTGTTGAGGCTAGGGAGATGTAGCCAACATGTGGAGGCTGGGATGTTTGGTTGGCCGGTTGGACGGTTGTCCGTCACTGTCAGTCGTGATTGCCTGTGAATTTGGAGGCTGCGACTGTATTGATTTTGGCATCACTATTAAACTATTGAGACTGTTGGTCGGTGTACGCCGTTTTGGTTCATCTATCAGCCCTGTACAATATAAGGGCATTCATTAACGACTGTTGGTTTGAGAAGTTGTCCGAATTGATAATTTTGGAGACTGAGAAAAGCTATTGAATTTGAGAGCCAGGTATCACACAACCGAGAAAAAACTAGACTATCACTGCCAGGCGACACGAAATCCTGCACTGCATTGTCAGACGAAATCAGATCGAGATGTATGTCTTTTATCGTTCCGCAATTATAAAGCCACACCTAACAATGCCCTGTAGAACACGTCTAGATTTAGACGCCTCATCCGAAACCTGAGCATGAGACTGAAGATCCTGTCATTTTGCATGTTTTTTTATCGTGGTATCCTCTGATATGCTTAATGATATGCTTTAGTGTTATGGGAGCTTCAGCTTAAAATCCCTGTGCTTATTCCGATTGAAGGGCCCTTCCAGGAATATTGTGTCAAAAACAAGTTTATCTGATAATTCATCAGATTTCTCAATCCTGCTACATTTCATCATCGCCGATGATGATTCAGATCCAAGATCGTGCTTTGCCTGTTTTCCACTGTCTCACGACACAGGCAATGTTTGTGACCATGTCGTGACGTTGTGCGCTGTGTGGGTCATGTGTGACCGTGTCGTGACACTGTGCACTGTGTGGGTCATGTGTGACCGTGTCGTGACACTGTGCACTGTGTGGGTCATGTGTGACCGTGTCGTGACACTGTGCACTGTGTGGGTCATGTGTGACCGTGTCGTGACACTGTGCACTGTGTGGGTCATGTGCGATTTGCCGAGCCGATCGCCACAACTCGTTTGTATGCTTACTTCATGTACACCGAACACATCCCAATTGTGCGCTTCTGTATCGCCCTGCACCCCGTGTGGAGGTTTGAGGTTTTGAGCGTGTAGAGGTTGTGAGCGTGTGGAGGCTGTGAGCTGTGGAGGTTATGCACACCGGCGTGTTGCAGCATTCACAAGTACATCAGCATCACGAGGCCGTTCAGCCGCTTCATGACCCGACGGAGGGTGCTCATCATTATCGCCGCCGCCTGGATGTGGTCTATCCTGTACAACTTGAGTCCACGCCTGGAGCTCACACACACAGGTGAGATACCGCAGCTGGAGCTCACCCACACAGGTGAGATGTGCAGCTGGAGATCACCCACACAGGTGAGATGGTCCAGCTGGAGCTCACCCACACAGGTGAGATGGTCCAGCTGGAGCTCACCCACACAGGTGAGATATGCAGCTGGAGATCACCCACACAGGTGAGATGGTCCAGCTGGAGCTCACCTACACTGGTGAGATATTGCAGCTGGAGCTTACCCGCACAGGTGAGATGCTGCAGCTGAAGCTCACCCACACAAGTGAGATGCTGTAGCTGGAGGTCACCCACACAGGTGAGATATGCAGCTGGAGATCACCCACACATATTGACATGGTGTGGTAGAGCTGAGCAGAATTACGATTTAGCATGGACCAACGGTGCATAAATGAACACCATTGATCGATACTGCAGCGTGCGGTGCATTGATGGGCACTGCAAGCACTGCAGCAGGTGGTGCATTAATTGGCACTGCAGCGTAGTACTTGTTGCCATTGATACACCGTTTAGCGCACACTGTCGCATAGTTGCCAGCTCTTTTCTCTGCCCTTCAGGGGACGCCAGCTTGCTCGCCTGGGGTGAGCTGTCAGCACGGCAGTGTTTGACGACGCCCCGTCTCGAGACTGGCAGACTGCGCTGAACGCCATTTTCTTTTTCAGTGTATAAAGCCGGCGCCACTCAGTGTGGTCCTGAGATACCGCACAATACCAAGCAGTTCATACACAGCGCCGTCAACAGCGTCGCCAACTTCTTGCTGCCGCTGGCAGTCATGCTCTTCTGCTACACCGGGATCTTCCTCAAGATCCGCCGGCATCTCTGCAGGTATGCCTGCCGCTCTCGGCTCCACGTAGGAAGGGTGTTGCGACTTGAAATGCCGCATTTGCTTTCCTGTAGCGCCACGTACTGCGGTGTTGGTACACTGGAGCCTGTGAAGGCGTCGGGGAAGTGAGGTGTGGAGGGGTTAGGGCGTCGGGGAAGTGAGGTGCGGAGGGGTGGGGCGTTGGGGGAAGTGAGGTGCGGAGGGGTGGGGCGTTGGGGGAAGTGAAGTGCGGAGGGGTGGGGCGTTGGGGGAAGTGAGGTGCGGAGGGGTGGGGCGTTGGGGGAAGTGAGGTGCGGAGGGGTGGGGCGTTGGGGGAAGTGAGGTGCGGAGGGGTGGGGGCGTTGGGGGAAGTGAGGTGCGGAGGGGTGGGGCGTTGGGGGAAGTGAAGTGCGGAGTATTAGGGGCGTTTGGGGAAAGGAATCCATTGAGACTATGGAGGCGACTGCCGGTGTGTACACCAGGCGGAGGACGGCCGGATGCACGCGGTTGATTTGCGTCGCCACTGTCCGCTGACCCTCTTAGGCACCGTGCAATTTTGGTCTGACCACAGTTCGGTGATGCTCGAGAAACCCTGCAGCTGTGGCATCACCAGTCTGATGACACCTGGGACGCCCTGTAGTTGTGGCGTCACCAGTCTGATGACACCTGGGACGCCCTGTAGTTGTGGCGTCACCAGTCTGGTGACACCTGGGACGCCCTGTAGTTGTGGCGTCACCAGTCTGATGACACCTGGGACGCCCTGTAGTTGTGGCGTCACCAGTCTGATGACACCTGGGACACCCTGTAGTTGTGGCATCACCAGTCTGATGACACCTGGGACACCCTGTAGTTGTGGCATCACCAGTCTGATTACACCTGGGACACCCTGTAGTTGTGGCATCACCAGTCTGATGACACCTGGGACACCCTGTAGTTGTGGCATCACCAGTCTGATGACACCTGGGACACCCTGTAGTTGTGGCGTCACCAGTCTGATGACACCTGGGACACCCTGTAGTTGTGGCATCACCAGTCTGATGACACCTGGGACACCCTGCAGCTGTGGTATCACCAGTCTGATGGCACTCGGGGCACTCAGTTGTGGCATCGCCACCTTCCGGCTGACTCTCTGCCTATGCTCAGGATGAGCAAGACGTCCAACATGGCCGCGTGGCGACGGGTCATGCAGCAGAAGCGCATCGCGATCACACTGTTTTTGGTGCTGGCCTGCTTCCTGCTCTGCTACGCGCCCTACATCGTGTACAGCACCGGGCTCGTCGCTGCCACGGAACGGATTCCGTTCATACTCAACCCTATCGTGAGTATGTTATTCATACTCAACCCTGTCGTGAGTATGTTATTCATACTCAACCCTATCGTGAGTATGTTACTTATACTCATCCCTACTGTGAGCATGTTGCTTATATCAACCCTATCGTGAGTATGTTGCTTATACTCATCCCTACTGTGAGCGTGTTGTTTATATCAACCCTATCGTGAGTATGTTGCTTATACTCAACCCTGCCGTGAGTGTTTCTCATGCACATCCCCATCGTGAGTATGTTACTCATACTCAACCCCATGGCGAATACATGATTTGTGCTCAACCCTATCGTGAGTATGTTACTCGTACTCAACCCCGTGGTGACTACACCTCTCATACTCAGACTTGTCTTGAGGATATCCCTCGTACTCAGTCTTGTGAATACACCGCTCATACTCAACCTCAGCTCACTACTCTCACAAACCACCTCAATATTGAGATCATATTGTGTAGCTTACGCTGTTTGCCTCACCAAATGACTGAAGTGGTCTGTGTCTTGAAAGTACTTCGCATCATCTTCTGCAAGTGCACCTACTTGAACTGCTTTCGAAGATATTGACATTTTCTTTCAGCATAATGCTGGATATTAAATACAGTGTGAAGATACTGACACAGAACATGAGTTGTTGACAAGTGGTCTGAAATGCAGACAGCACTTCAGGCTGGCATACCATTAAATGCGCTGTTATTTCTTCCGATGCTTTCACCAACTAAGTGCTCCGGAAGTCCAAAGTGCTTGACAGATTTTCAGCAGTATGTTCAGGATGAGAAGCAAAAATCTGAGAGGTGAGCAAAAGACGACAGGAATGTCAAAATGCCTGAGAAAATGACATGAAACGGACGCTGTTCATAGTAATATCACGGATAATAGTAAACTATTATCCGTGGTAATATGCACAGCCGATGAAAACAGCATTGTCGTGATGTTTTGCTGCGACGACGTCGTAGTAGGATGAGCTTGCCATCTGGACTGTAAAGCAAAATCCACCACACAATCACCATCGTTTGGTGCTAATAAAGTAAGCGAGTGGAACCGAGACAGATCGTCAATGCGCTGACGATTCGACTCTTGATCATCATAGTGTTGTGTTTGTCACAGTGTCAGTGACATACCCGGCAATACAAGCCATCGGGGCACAGTATGGATATGGAGGAATAATTGGTGGTGCACTGCTTTTCTTGTATTTGGCTGGACAGATGTAAATCAGCCACGGTTTTTGCCAGATGGAATCGGGAAAAGACCGGGTTGCATGTTACTGAAGTTTTAGCAGAATTGCTATCTATGAAACCGGCGGTGACAAATTAAATCTGGAGACGACACATTTCACAAGCAATGTAATTTCCAATAGTTACGTACCCCCAAACACATATGCCACACCAAATATTGTGCAATGTCAAAAGGGGTTGATGAAATCCAGTGCGAGCTTAGAGTATGTGTGAGTAGAGTACAGTATGATGCAGGAAGAGATAAGTAGGAGAGTGCAGGAGAAAACTGTTTTGTTGGGGGATTTCAACATAAAAGGATTGGGAAGCAAAACTATAGGTCTAAACAAATCAGGAGGAAGTTCCATGGATTGTTTTGAGGAAAATGTCTTCTTTCAAATGACACATGAACCTACAAGGGAAAATGAAATATTAGATCTTGTGCTTACTAATGATGAAAATTTTGTGCAAAATGTGAACAAAGGAGAGACCTTTGGTAATAGTGATCACAACATTATACGCTTCGCATTGTATGTTGGAAGTGTAGGGACCAATAAAACATTGATTCCAAATTTTGCTAAAGGGAATTAAAATGGGTTCAGGATCTTCCTGAATTAAATTCATTGGGAAGACTTATTGAAGGGCTTAGATGCTTATGAAATGTGGAGGATGATAAAAGATAAACTATTTCAAGGTCAGGATAGGTTCATTCCCAATAGGCAAATTAGATTAACTAGGGTTAAGTACCCTTCATGGCTGACCAGGGAAATAAAGCATTTACTGAGTCAAATAAACAGGCATTCAAGAAACTAAAAGATGCTAACTCTGCGGTAAACCTCAAATCATATACAATAGCTAGAAATAAAGTTTGGAGGTGTGTTAGGGCATCTAAAAGGCTGGCTGAAATCAAATTAGCTCAAGAATGTTCAGCAGGTAATGCTAAGAGATTCTTTAGCTTCTACAAATTTAAGGCTAAAAAGTGTAGTGTAGGACCACTGGAGGTAGGTGGGGAAATAGTGGTTGATGATTTTGATATTGTGGAATCCCTAAGCAAGCAATTCTCATCAGTCTTTACTAAAGAGAATTCTGGCAGAATAGAAACAACTGAAGCTTATGTCATGACAGGTGATAGGCTGGAGGATCTTACAATAACTACAGAAGCTGTAAAAAAGCAGTTTCAGAATATAAAACCTAATAAAGCTCCCGGACCAGATGATATATATGCTAGGGTCTTCGTAGAATGTGCTAGAGCTTTAGCAGTTCCCCTAGGTATAATTTTCAGGCGGACTATGGAATATTCTGAAGTGCCTGAAGATTGGAGTAATGCAAACGTAGTACCAATTTTCAAAAAGGGAAGTATGAAGTGTGTAGGAAACTATAGGCCAGTCAGTTTGACCTCAATAGTTTGCAAGGTACTAGAAAATCTGGTTAAACAGAATGTTCAGATTCATCTTGATAGGCACAACCTTTTAAGGGATACTCGATCTCGAAGATCTTGTTTAACTAACCTATTGGAGTTCATGGAGTATGTTACTAAAGAAATAGACAATCAAAGCAGGATGGATGTTGTGTACTTGGACTTTAACAAAGCTTTTGATAAAGTTCAACATGGGAGGCTAATTCATCAACTACAGCAACATGGGATTGTTGGAAAAGTTTTAGGTTTGATTAAGGCATGGTTGAGTGGAAGGAAACAAAGGGTAGTGTTAAATGGATGTAAATCTGATTGGAATGATGTTCTGAGTGGAGTACCACGGTGCTCTGTTCTAGGGCCACTTCTCTTTATCATCTTTGTGAATAACATTGAGGTAGGACTGAGGAATAGAGTGTTCAAATTTGCTGATGACATCAAGCTGGTAGGAGTGGCAAACAGTAGTGATCAATCTAGAAATATTCAACTAGACTTGGAGGACCTAAAAAGTGGGCTGATCAATGGCAGATGTCTTCAACTATGATAAGGGTAAGGTTATGCATCTGGGGTCTGGAGGTGGGACTTTCAGATATACAATGGGAGGGAGGGAACTGGATGTTGTTGAAGAGGAAAGGGACTTAGGTGTGTTGGCTTCAAATGACCTTAAAGCAGAAAAACAATGTATCTCAGCTAGGAACAGGGCACTCAGAATGCTGGGACTCATTAATAGAAGTGTGATATATAAGAGCAAGGAAGTCATGAAAAAAAAATTGTACTTAGCATATGTGCGACCCCACTTCGAATATTCTGTACAAGCATGGAGCCCCTACATATAAAAATATGTAGATATGTTAGAAAGAGAATACCCACGGGACGTCGGTCTTGAGGCGGGGGCGCCGACACAGAAACTGGTCCACACGGGGGCTCATTCGCGCTCGCGTGATCAGCACGGCACGCTGGACAGCGGCCGGCAGGCCAACCAGCGCCCAACTGCCGACCAGACTGCCGGCAAGACTGCCGACCAGACTGCCGACCAGACTGCCGGCCCGACTGCCGGCCAGACTGCCGACCAGACTGCCGACCAGACTGCCGGCCCGACTGCCGACCAGACTGCCGGCCAGACTGCCGACCAGACTGCCGGCCCGACTGCCGACCAGACTGCCGACCAGACTGCCGACCAGACTGCCGGCGGCGATCTGCTCCGGCTGCCGGGAAACAGATCGTAAATCTCACTGATCGTAATTCAACCGATCCGTCCAGCCGGTCCGCCGCCGGAGCCGAACACAAATGGCGAAACTGATGCTTATATGGACGAGCGGATGCCGATGCCGATGCTGATGCACAAATGGCGATGTGTGTTCTTAGATGCATTTCGCCGAACTGCGAGTGATGGACGCGAATCGGCGTGCCTCAGCAGCTGCCGGCCGCAGCCGGTTCCTCAGAGAAGCTGCTGAAATGACTTCTGGAGTATCGGGCCGCTGACGATGTGCCGTGGTGTAAGCTGCTGCCGGCTAGTGCCTCGGAGACAGCTGCTGAAATGACTTCTGGAGTATCGGGCCGCCGACGATGTGCCGTGGCGTGAGCTGCCGTCTGACATGCCGAACAGCTGGCGATTGGCATTGTTAATTGAATTGCTTTAATTGCATGTCTGGTTGTCGCTCCCGAGCAAGCAATTTGGCCGGAGCTAGACATCACACCCGCCAGGGGAACGTCGGACAAAACACGTCCGAGCCCTTTGACTGGTCACCCTCGCCAGCTCACCATTCCAGGACAGCTCGACGATGAGTGGCGGGCTGGTAGGACTAAAGAGGCGACACTCCGCCCCGTGGGGCTCACCCCTGGTAGGCGAGGGTGTCAGGTGACAGGGGACAGCGTGTCAGATGTAGGACCACAAGAGGCGACACTCCGCCCCGTGGAGCTCACCCCGGTAGGCGAGGGTGTCAAGGGACAGGGGACAGGTGACAGGTGTCAAATACTGGTGTCAGCGTGTGTCACATGGATAAGGTGTCATATATCAATCGTGGCGTCAGGTGTTAGGCAATGATAGCAGACACTGATGGCGGGTGTCAGATGTCAGGTGGTGTCAGATTTTAATAGGTGATTTTACTTATTCGATTTTACTTGGTGACGCTGAGTCAGAGGTCAGGAGGGTGTCACACCTCAGCTGAGGTGTCAAGTATTAGATGCCAGGCGATGGTACCGAACGCTGAGTCAGAGGTCAGGAGGGTGTCACACCTCAGCTGAGGTGTCAAGTATTAGATGCCAGGCGATGGTACCGAACTTGGTGACGCTGAGTCAGAGGTCAGGAGGGTGTCACACCTCAGCTGAGGTGTCAAGTATTAGATGCCAGGCGATGGTACCGAACGTCAGAGGTCAGGAGGGTGTCACACCTCAGCTGAGGTGTCAAGTATTAGATGCCAGGCGATGGTACCGAACTTGGTGTCAGAGGTCAGGAGGGTGTCACACCTCAGCTGAGGTGTCAGGTATTAGATGCCAGGCGATGGTACCGAACGTCAGAGGTCAGGAGGGTGTCACACCTCAGCTGAGGTGTCAAGTATTAGATGCCAGGCGATGGTACCGAACGCCAAGCAGTGGTTTCAGACCTAAAACTGCGGTGGTGGAATTTAAGCCGCAATGTCAGATGTCAGATGGGGTGTCAGATGTCAGGCGTGGTGTCAGACGTCCGGTGGCAATGTGTCACGTTAGCCCTGTACCTTATAACGAGCACGAGCTGCAGAATATGGGGCCGCCATGCAGTAGGCTCGTTCAGAGCTTGTCCATCGTGCAAGACGGACGGCTTCGCCGTTATAGCACGATGCGTCTGGTGTCTTTCCACGCGAACCAGACAAACCATCGTGAACACGGACGATGCATCCGCCCATGAAGCCACGATCAATTGAGGCCAGTGTTTAGAACTGTGTTTTATGATAAAACTAACAAGACATTTGCCCAAACTATACGACTACGAGTGTTGCAAGCGTATGCTCCCAACCCTGAACCTCTTCAGTAGTTGGATATATATTATATTATATATATATTATATATTGGATATTTATTCCTTCAATATAAGATCGTTCATGAGACACTCAAAGTTGGGGGTGATTTGTTGGATGATGGTTTCATGGATTATGGATAGGCTTGGCTGTCACCATTTCACTTCACTCCCAACGTGTACACTTGTCTTCATGTTTTATTCCTGTCTTATGTGTTCCTGGTATATTGAATATATGGGCATGCATGTATAAATGCATACATACATACATACATACATATATACATAGATGCATATATATATATCATATATTTGTATGTACGTATACTTACATGCATGAATGTGCACATGCATTAGATGTTCCTACTCTCGCCTCTACTTATCTCGCTCCCACTCTGTGATTTCACTTCTCCCACTGTCTTATGTCACTGTGATTCCGCTCCCATGTTCTAAGGCGTACTGGCCCATATCCGAGTCCTTGCTGCCTGTACATGAACTTACAATCCCATTTCCAGGCGTACTGGTGTCTGTACATGAACTCACCATCCCATTTCTAGGCCTACTGGTGTCTGTACATGAACTCACTATCCCATTTCTAGGCGTACTGGTGTCCGTACATGAACTCACTATCCCATTTCTAGGCGTACTTGTGTCTGTACATGAACTCACCATCTCATTTACAGGTGTACTGGTGTCTGTACATGAACTCACTGTCCCATTTCTAGGCGTACTGGTATATGTACATGAACTCACTATCCAATTTCTAGGCGTACCTGTGTCTGTACATGAACTCACCATCTCATTTACAGGCGTACTGGTGCCTGTACATGAACTCACCATCCAATTTCTAGGCGTACTGGCGTATGTACATGAACTCACTATCCCATTTCTGGGCGTACTGGTGCCTGTACATGAACTCACCATCCAATTTACAGGCGTACTGGTGTCTGTACATGAACTCACTATCCCATTTCTAGGCGTACTGGTGTATGTACATGACACCACCATCCCATTTCCAGGCGTACTGGTGTCTGTACATGAACTCCGCCCTGAACCCCATCACGTACGTCGCGCGCAGCTCCTCGTTTCGCGAGAGCTACAAGGACATCTTGCTCGGACGGAAGCGCAACCAGTTCGTCGGAAACGGTACGTCCTGCACGCGCCTGTCGAGCCGCACGGCACTCTTCGCACTAACACACGCTGCCTAAATTAACACCTGGGCTCGCCGCGGCACTCCCTCGCAATTCGAAACGAAATATCCGTTTTTTGCGGTAGCAACAGGAAGCTCTCAAGTGAAGGTTTCTGTTGAATTGGTCGAAGAGAGGACAAATATAATGTCATGCTCTTGGGTTCGGTATCCGATATAGGTCTTGGTGTAGGCAGGTTTGATAGGACAAGTTATAAGAAGACAAAACAAAACATTCGAAGGGATGCAGTTGCTTCGAAAACATTCACCTTTTGACAGCTTAGTGCAGTTCTTCGTCATATTGTTTCAGACCTGATCTTATCCTCTGAGAATGTAATAATAGTGATGTGCTGGTGTTGGTAGAATGTACTCGTACTGTGAATAATGAGGTTGCGTTGGGAGTGATGACTGGAATTGCGTCCAGACTAAAGGCACACGGGTAATTTCTCGCTTATATATGTCCCTCGTAACATTACCCTGGGGTATATGCGTGCGGAGTTTAGCAGGGTGGTGTTAGGCGGGTGCAGAGTTTGGCAGGGCGGTGTTAGATGGGTACCAGAGCTTGGCAGGGTGGTGTTAGGCGGGTGCAAAGTTTGGCAGGGCAGTGTTAGGCGGGTGCGGAGTTTGGTAAGACGGTGTTAGGCGGGTGAAGCTGGTGCCGAAGAAGAAGAAGAACCTTGGGTTATTTTACGACGCACTCAACCGCTAGGTCATATAGCGTCGCCAACCTCTCACGCCGGCTGGTCGCGGGTGAACTCGGTAAATGTCGTCGGTTGTGATATTTGAATCCACAATTTTGCGATCAAGATTCCGACGCTCTACCAACTGAACTACCGCGGCCCCAAAGCTGGTACCGAGTGGTATGTACTACAAATCAGGCTTACCACGAATACACAAGTCGAGCTGCATGGTAAAGTGAAGACTTCTTCATTGAATCTCTGTCAACTGTCATCTTTCTATATTTAGTGGACATACCACACTAAATGTCACGGTGAGGTATTTCTATGCTCGGAAACGCCTCTGATTTCGGTCGAGTAGCTTAACACGCGCCCTGGAGTGCCTCTGAAAATTACGCGCACTGGAGGGGGGCTGATTCCGCCCCCCCTAAGATCTCGGCTCCTATTAAAGCCGGAGTAACGAAATTCGCAGGGTGGATGGGTACGATAGTGATCTCTATTGTGTGCAAATTCCATGACCTTAGGTCAATATTTGCAAGGTGGTAAAATGAGGTCACATATGTCAAAAATTTCTCATTTTGTGTGGCTTGACTTGTCATTGCTATGGATCGCTGTGATTGTGTTTAAATGCTCCAAAATGGGCATCAATGATATTTTGGACATTACTAATGATGCAATACAGATGCTGGACCCGGCATTTGACCTCAGGTCACCTATATAGCAGCACTTTATCAGGTCAGTTACCTGTTCCAGTTACCGGAACCGGGCCGCCCGCCCGACTGCTCCGTCGGGCAGCTCAGCGCAATCGGCTTCGCGAAGAAAGGAGTGAAGTACATGAATAAAGTATGGAAACGCTTAGGTACACAATGACAAACAGTAGTTTTCAGAATGCGTAGGGAGTAACATGCAAAGCGACATCATTCGCATGACAGTCATTTGCATTTATGACAACATTCCAGTTGACCAAGTTTGGTTCCATTAACCTGTCATGAACTTGACCTGACTTAACCTCGGTGACCTAACATCACCTGGAAACTATATAGCATAACAATGTACATCAAACAAGTCGCTAGTGTTGCCAAAAACACTTCCCTTTTGCCAATATACGAGAAGCGCATCAGCGCCGATTTTTGTGGTCCAACGCAACGAAATGTTTTGAGTTGAACGGCCCCTAACTGGAAAAAAAAATCGGCCGGTGTCCGTTTTTCTTGCTTTAAACGACGTGCCGGACACTTCTAAGAAGGTACGCAAAAATGGCGTATATAAAATCTGGAGTTATGTACGAAAAACCGGAAGGGTGGGCGGATTTCGGCCCACCTCCAGTGCGCGTGCTAACACACGGTACCTTCCAGCTTAACACGGTACCCTACGGCTTAACACGGTATCCAATAAGCATAAAGAGCGCATGAAGTATGCGTGTCGCAGTCAGCACTGCACCTGGTGCATTGGGCCACGACCTTCCGCACTGGGTACGGAAGGTCCCACAGGGCTGGGTAAGAACGGCTGCTCAGTGTAATGCCACCCGCATCTTAGGGGTCCAGCATAAACAACCAGTCCCCTGCAACGCAGCGCACCACTGCAGCCCTGCAACCCACTGCAACCAAGCGACCCACTGCCACCAAGCGACCCACTGCAGTCCCGAAGCTCACCGCGACCGAGCAGTCCTCTGCAACCATGCAGCCGGCCACTGCAGCTCCGCAGTCCGACTGCAGCACTGTGCTGTACGGCCGGTCTCAGGGCTGACTGCGCTAACATCGCTCAGTGTCTAGGTGAGGCTTGGGTTGAACGGCGCTCCACTCGCGGGTTGGTGGCAAGTTTCCGCTCTCGGCAACTCAGCCTACGGTCCTCACGGCTTCTGCCCGCCAAAGCAAGGCCAGGTGACACAGGGTACTGCTGCATATGTGACTCTCTCTCTCTCTCTCTCTCTCTCTCTCTCTCTCTCTCTCTCTCTCTCTCTCTCTCTCTCTCTCTCTCTCTCTCTCTCTCTCTCTCTCTCTCTCTCTCTCTCTCTCTCTCTCTCTCTCTCTCTCTCTCTCTCTCTCTCTCTCTCTCTCTCTCTCTCTATCTCTATCTCTATCTCTATCTCTATCTCTATCTCTATCTCTATCTCTATCTCTATCTCTATCTCTATCTCTATCTCTATCTCTATCTCTATCTCTATCTCTATCTCTATCTCTATCTCTATCTCTATCTCTATCTCTATCTCTATCTCTATCTCTATCTCTATCTCTATCTCTATCTCTATCTCTATCTCTATCTCTATCTCTATCTCTATCTCTATCTCTATCTCTATCTCTATCTCTATTCTCTATCTCTATCTCTATCTCTATCTCTATCTCTACTCTATCTCTATCTCTATCTCTATCTCTATCTCTATCTCTATCTCTATCTCTATCTCTATCTCTATCTCTATCTCTCTCTCTCTCTCTCTCTCTCTCTCTCTCTCTCTATATATATTATATATATATATACATATATATATATATATATTATATATATATATATATATATATATATATATATATATATCTATTTCTATATATCTCTACCTCGGTATCTATGTCTCCGTCCATCTCTATCCCCATTCTTATGTCTCTCTTACTCCCCTTTTCTCTCTACCTCTCTCTCTATTTCCTCTCTATCTCTACCTCTGTGTCTTTATTTATGTCTATATATATCCCTATCCCCGTCTCTATATCTATCTCTATCTATATCTGTGTCTATGTTTATATCTATCTCCATCTCTATTTCTATCTTTATCTTTTTCTCTTTCTGTTTCTGTTTCTCTTTCTCTTTCTCTAGTTCTGTCTTCATCTCAATATCCATCTCTCCTTTTCGGTCTGTTTATCGTGTTTGTGTATTGCTATGTTGCACTTGCACGGCCTGCCTCGCTGTCTGGTGTAACTGCATGAGAGGAAGGCGCAAAATGGTTGTCCTGACAAAAGTATAATTGTGTAGACCATTGTGTATGCCAGAGGTGAAAGAAACGTGGTATTCTGGTATGGGCATAATTTGGATTTTTTGTCCTTGAGTTTCGTGGTACACATTAATTCAACTAAACCAGAATGAACGTCAGACACATGTCATTAGTTATAGAAGACTAAGGTAATTTGGAGAAAGTTGTGCTAGTTGTTGCAGTAACATGCCGATACGTTCGGTAATGGATTATGTTTAGCTGGCCTTACAATCATGCATCGTGCTGCAAATTAAATGTAATGGTTGCAAAAGCAATTCGAGTATAATAATTACAAACTCGATGCAAACGTGCGACCCACGTTGCTCCTGTCACAAGTGAATATTGGAATCATAGTAGACTTAACACAATTGTATTGTCTTGGCCAACAATTGCATACGCCTCACATTGGTGAGATATGTCAAACGTGTTAGTTCCTCCCCTGGACAGAGAATGCTGAATAGTGTAGTGTCCGGCTCCTGCCAAATTTGTTCGCGCGGCAGATGCCACGCTGTCTTTTTATTTCCAATAATTCACAGGTGCCCCATGTTATACAGCATACCAGATGCCGATCGGCTACGTCGATTGGCTGTTAGAAACATTATTTAACATCGGCACCGGCAAGGCTGCCGAAATCATGCATACATACAATCAGTCAATCTATAGTTAATCGAGGTATTTGCTTCTCCATCAACCTGACACATACTTTTGGTAGCCATTGTATGTGTCCGATTTGAAAGCTAAATATGGCCGTGAGTGAGGCATGTTAGCACACTTGTTCGACACTTTGTATGACAACATCCAATTATGTTCCATATTAATGGAGGATGGATTATTCCGACTTTACCGTCACTCTGAAACAACCAGGCCACTGACACTCACAAAGTTGGGCGCAACGCTTTCTTACGTCCCGCACCATGTTGCACAACCTCGAATAAATAATCACTTCCATGATGATTTGCATTTGGCAAGGGAAATTCAGTGTGATATACGAGCTCAAATACAGCACGGATGCATATTATGACGGATTTATGTCCGAACACCATGTAATTATCGTTTTGTGGACGAGGCGGAACCGCGTCTATAAGCTACATGGCGCGAGAACATATACCGTTTATAATGCAAGACACCACGAGCTAGTTTTTCAGAGCTCATTTGACGCGAATTTGGCAAAGTGCCTTTCGGAGTCGTCGGAATCAATGAAATCTACAATGACCAGTTCCATAAGGAATTTAGTTGATTGATCGCAGCGTCTTGACATTGAGTCGGTGGAGAATGGATTGTTCGTGTGGTGTTAAATAAAACGACATGTGGAAGGCATTTACAGGACATGGGACATCATTCATCTGAATGGCACCTACACTGTCACTGGCTGATCTCGCTGATTCTAAATCACCTTTTCAGCTTGATACCCTTTCATATTTTTGTGATCCGGCTTTGTATGCGCGTGACTAGTTTCATAAACCCTTATCAACGATAATCCTCATCCATTTTCCCGTTCATAGTCGAGCACATAGTGGACATCTCAGAACGTTGTGCTAGTATGGACCTTGCGTGCAAAAGAAGCAGTTAATTCGAAATGTTGACTCATTTCAAGGAATGTTGAATGTGTAGATAGATAGGTAGATACACAGGTAGACATATATTACACCATGTCAATTTGTATCGTAACCACGTTTCTATTTTGTTTTGGTTTGCCGGTGAAACTCGCCTCATCAAATGTGTCTATTTTCGGAAGGCTTAGCGTCGTTTTTATAGAAATTTAGTCAGAATTCTTGCTAGGGTGGCTTTATGCACCAGGGTCCTCTTGCTAAGCAAAGCGTGTTGTGTGAACCCTGCCCCCACCACCCGACCCTTGAATTCCAGTTCAACGGCGTAGTTTTGGCCGAGAGTTTTAAAGTGCCGTCAATGCCCGACACTGTTGCCCTTGTATCTCGTCCCCTGCCTTATCGGGCCAGTTAACCACTGACCCCCCACCCCTCCCAGCCGAAGGTTATGCGAGCGCCTGAAGCGACTCGAACCCTGTCTTGCCAGGACAGAGGGACCAATGTAGGCCAGACTCTAACTGAGTTACCGGTGCGGCTTTCCCACGCATTCTAGGTATAGGAGGCCGTGATGGAGGTGCAAGCTTTTTCGTGCGCTCCATCAACATTAGAACAGCAGACATAGGCATCGTAAAAAGTGCGACTGTCCCGCTCTTGATGACTTGTCCTGCCCCTGTCCCCTTCCTGACGGCTTGTTTTGCCCCTGTCCCCTTCTTGAGGGCTTGTCCTGCCCCTGTCCCTTCCCTGACGGCTTGTTTTGCCCCTGTCCCCTTCTTGACGGCTTGTCCTGCCCCTGTCCCCTTCCTGACGGCTTGTTTTGCCCCTGTCCCCTTCTTGAGGGCTTGTCCTGCCCCTGTCCCTTTGTTGATTGCTTGCCCTGCCCCTGTTCCCTTTATGAAGCCTTGCCCAGACATGTCGGCGTGGCAAAGATGTGCATGCGGTCTCTGAGCTAGTAAGCAGCCTCAGTTACGGTGCAGTGCTGTGACCTCAGACCTTCGACTGTCCGCCCGGTCACTGACCCCTGTTCGTCACCAGAGAGCATCCGGAGCTGCGGAGCAAGCGAGGTGGAGAAGAGACGCTTGAACTCGACTAAAACCCTCGGTGAGTTCATACTTCAGATAACCCGCTGCGCAAGTGTATTGAATTCCAAGGCCACCCCGAGTACTTGCTGCGTTGGCATGGACGTTACGCGTCAAGCGCGGACATTAGCCGCCGGCCGTCGGGCGGCGAAACTAGCGCCGCCGATCGTCCGGCAGGGGAAACTGTAGGCAGAACGGTACGAAGAAACCATACAATAAATGTAAAAAGTCGCAGCACTGCGTTGTAATGCAATGAATTCGCCGACCGTTAGGCTCAGTTGCGATCATTTTGTTGAAAAATTAGCCTGAGGATTTGGACCCCCAAAATAATGTCGTCATTGATCAATTAACGAATTTGTAATTGTTTGCCGCGATATCAAGAAAATGGGACACGAATCTAAAAAGTTGCAACACTGTCTTGTAATATCATGAAGTCGGGGACCATTAAGCTCAGTTGCGATTATTTTGTTGACAAATTCGGTTCGGAATTTGGACCCCCAAAACAATGCCATCATTGATCAATCCACGAATGTGTAATTACTTGCCGCAATATCAATAAAACGGGCCACGAATCTCAAAAGGTCGCAGCACTACAATATAATAACATGAATTCGGCGAACGTTAAGCTTAGTTGCGATCATCTTGTTCAAAATTCGCTTCGGGATTTCGACCCCCAAATTAATGCCATCATCAATCCATCCACGAATTTATAATTGTTTGCCGCAATATCAAGCAAACGGGCCACGAATCTCAAAAAGTCGCAGTACTGCCTTATAATATCATGAAGTCGGCGAACATCAAGCTCAGTTGCGGTCCGGTTGTTGAAAAATTCGGTTCGGCATTTGGACCCCCAAAACGATGCCGTCATTGATGCGATTTGCAACATCAGTGGATTGACGACGTGCTACTTTCAACCCCAAAATGCCGACACCAATTTTCGTGCAAAGACATCCAGAATACGATACATGTAAAGAAAAACATCCGAAGTTCATTACCCCTGTAAGGCACTTTTACAAAAACGTATGAAGTTGATCGCATAATCGATAACTAGCGACCCTGGCGGCGATCTTAGTCGCGGGTTCCCCATCTAAGAATTTATAATTGTTTGCCACAATATCAGATAAACGGGCGAGTAACTTTAAAAAGTCGCAGCACTGTGCTATAATGCCATCAATTCGTCGAACGTTAAGCTCAGTTGCGATCATGAAAAGAAATGATGGTCGGGATTTGGACCCACAAAATAAGGCCATGAGTGATCCATGCACAATTTTTGTTTTATTGTTTGCCACATTATCAACACAACAGACAATGAATGTCCACAACTCGAAGAACTACGCTGTAATGTAACTTTGACGTTGGGGACCATCAACATTCAGGGTATGGTTCCGCGCCACACCATATTATGAATGGCGGGCGGTCGGGGACGAACTGCGGGCCTCGGGCGTCGCCGCCGCGCCGGCGGCCCGCCGTTTATGGTGAAAAATAGTTCCAGAAGACAATACGCAAAGTAACAATATGCGCAATATATCACTGTAAGTGGCAATGAAATTGTCGTCTGAAGGCAATCTAACTTGCATAAATGCACTACGCATCATATTTTATGGAGACTGAGTCTCATAAATTATAACTATATTCTTCTCGCACACACTAGTGAGCATCCGGGCGCGCTTGTCGCGGGCGCATATTTCAGAGTCTTTGAATGGCGTCAGAAACCTACTTGTTTTCTTTACTGGGGATCCCCCGATGTCCGCATTAACATTGCGTTTGACGCCTAACGATGAATTCGGGCCTTACGTTGTTGAGCAGACATCCATCACGAGGACTCAGACAAACAATGTGCTTGTAGTGACATGTCTAAGAATCAATTATTCTAAGCCGGTGGTCGAGAAAGGTGCAAAGTACATATTTCGAACAAAGCCATTTGCGCTTCTGTGGTCGCCAGCAACCCTACCAGCCCCCTGATTTCATTGGATACGGAGCGTGATGGATGCCTTCGATGAGCAGACAGTCGTGGAATGGTTTCTCGGACCATTTATCGAAATGGATAGAGTTGTGGTTTTCAGATAGACAGCAGAGAGTGATGCTAAATGGTACAAAGTCATCATGGCAAAATGTTCTTAGTGGAGTCCCCTAGAGGTCAGTACTGGGGCCACTATTGTTCATTATATTTGTAAATAATATTGAAAGTGGCCTAAGCAGTAAGGTTTTGAAATTTGCGGATGATTTGAAGATATTTAGGGCAATAACAGGACACAATGAGCAGGTCTCGCTGCAAGAAAGACTTAGACTGCAGAAAGACTGCGAACTTGTGAAGTGGTCCGAAAAATGACAAATGAGACTTCATTTTGATAAGTGCAAAATCATGCATGTAGGTAGGCAGCATATGAAGGCTCCATACTTGATGGGTGGCCAGGTACTATCTGTGACTCAGCAGGAGAAGGACTTAGGTGTTATTTTGAACACAATATTGGGGGCATCGAAACAGACCAAAGAAGCCAGGAAGAAGGCACTAAGAATGCTTTGGGCAATAAATACCAATGTATCATACAAAAGTGAGGAAGTCATCAGGAAGCTTTACTGTGCATATGTCAGGCCACATTTGGAATACTGTGTCCAAGCTTGGTCCCCTAGTTATGAAAAAGATTGTTGGCTTTTAGAGAGAGTACAAAAGAGGGCAATACAAATGGTTAATGGTATAAGCAACCTGCATATGAGGAAAGATTGAAGAGATTGGATATTTTTCACTTAGATATAGAAGGCTGAGAGGAGATGTCATCGAGGTCTTTAAAGTTGTTCGTGGTCAGGAATAGGGATATCTCAGGGAAATGTTTGAATTTAACAGAAATGATGCAATTAGAGGTCATCAATTCAAAATTAAAGTTAATCACAGCAGGACAAGGTTAGGACAGTCTTTCTTCACCAACAGGGTAGTAGAACACTGGAACCAGCTGCCAGAAACCATTGTCAGTAGCAGCACACTGAACATGTTTAAAAACAGCACAGACAATCATTATAAGAATAGAGCTCATCAATTCGAAATTAAAGTTAATCACAGCAGGACAAGGTTAAGACAGTCTTTCTTCACCAACAGGGTAGTAGAACACTGGAACCAGCTGCCAGAAACCATTGTCAGTAGCAGCACACTGAACATGTTTAAAAACAGCATAGACAATCATAAAAATAGAGGGCTTGCTTTTCGGTATTCCATGGAGGGCTGGTCGACGGATTTGGTGGGCAAGTGGTTCAGTATAAGAGTGCAGCCAAGGGTCCTTGTGGCTCATAGTTGCACTGATCTTTTATGTCTATATATATTTATGTCAAAGGAGCTCTACGTCCTATATGCATCACCATATGTTAACCGGTGTATGGACATGTATTGATGCATAACATGTTGGGTGCTCGTTGCTCATTGTATACCCTTGCGCGCGTGTGTCGCGTGGTGTCGCCCGGCGGTGTTGGTGTCGCCCGGTGTGTCGCGTGGTGTCGCCCGGCGGTGTTGGTGTTGCCCGGTGTGTCGCGTGGTGTCGCCCGGTGTGTTGTTTGGTGTGTCGCGTGGTGTCGCCCGGCGGTGTTGGTGTCGCCCGGTGTGTCGCGTGGTGTCTCCCGGCGGTGTTGGTGTTGCCCGGTGTGTCGCGTGGTGTCGCCCGGTGTGTTGTTTGGTGTGTCGCGTGGTGTCGCCCGGCGGTGTTGGTGTTGCCCGGTGTGTCGCGTGGTGTCTCCCGGCGGTGTTGGTGTCGCCCGGTGTGTCGCGTGGTGTCTCCCGGCGGTGTTGGTGTTTCCCGGTGTGTCGCGTGGTGTCGCCCGGTGTGTTGTTTGGTGTGTCGCGTGGTGTCGCCCGGCGGTGTTGGTGTCGCCCGGTGTGTCGCGTGGTGTCTCCCGGCGGTGTTGGTGTTGCCCGGTGTGTCGCGTGGTGTCGCCCGGTGTGTTGTTTGGTGCGTCGCGTGGTGTCGCCCGGCGGTGTTGGTGTTGCCCGGTGTGTCGCGTGGTGTCTCCCGGCGGTGTTGGTGTCGCCCGGTGTGTCGCGTGGTGTCTCCCGGCGGTGTTGGTGTTGCCCGGTGTGTCGCGTGGTGTCGCCCGGTGTGTTGTTTGGTGTGTCGCGTGGTGTCGCCCGGCGGTGTTGGTGTTGCCCGGTGTGTCGCGTGGTGTCTCCCGGCGGTGTTGGTGTCGCCCGGTGTGTCGCGTGGTGTCTCCCGGCGTGTTGGTGTTGCCCGGTGTGTCGCGTGGTGTCGCCCGGTGTGTTGTTTGGTGTGTCGCGTGGTGTCGCCCGGCGGTGTTGGTGTTGCCCGGTGTGTCGCGTGGTGTCTCCCGGCGGTGTTGGTGTCGCCCGGTGTATCGCGTGGTGTCTCCCGGCGGTGTTGGTGTTGCCCGGTGTGTCGCGTGGTGTCGCCCGGTGTGTTGTTTGGTGTGTCGCGTGGTGTCGCCCGGCGGTGTTGGTGTCGCCCGGTGTGTCGCGTGGTGTCTCCCGGCGGTGTTGGTGTCGCCCGGTGTGTCGCGTGGTGTCGCCCGGCGGTGGTAGTGTCGCCTGGTATGTCGCCCGGCGGTCGTGGTGTCGCCCGGTAGGTCGCATGGTATCGCCTGGTGTGTCGCCCAGTGTGTCGCGGTGGTGTCACCCGGCGGTGTTGGTGTCGCCCGGTGTGTCGCGTGGTGTCGCCCGGCGGTGTTGGTGTCGCCCGGTGTGTCGCGTGGTGTCTCCCGGCGGTGTTGGTGTCGCCCGGTGTGTCGCGTGGTGTCGCCCGGCGGTGGTAGTGTCGCCTGGTATGTCGCCCGGCGGTCGTGGTGTCGCCCGATAGGTCGCATGGTATCGCCTGGTGTGTCGCCCAGTGTGTCGCGTGGTGTCGCCCGGTGTGTCGCGTGGTGTCGCCCGGCGGTGGTAGTGTCGCCTGGTATGTCGCCCGGCGGTCGTGGTGTCGCCCGATATGTCGCATGGTATCGCCTGGTGTGTCGCCCAGTGTGTCGCGTGGTGTCACCCGGCGGTGTTGGTGTCGCCCGGTGTGTCGCGTGGTGTCTCCCGGCGGTGTTGGTGTCGCCCGGTGTGTCGCGTGGTGTCGCCCGGCGGTGGTAGTGTCGCCTGGTATGTCGCCCGGCGGTCGTGGTGTCGCCCGATAGGTCGCATGGTATCGCCTGGTGTGTCGCCCAGTGTGTCGCGTGGTGTCGCCCGGTGTGTCGCGTGGTGTCGCCCGGCGGTGGTAGTGTCGCCTGGTATGTCGCCTGGCGGTCGTGGTGTCGCCCGATAGGTCGCATGGTATCGCCTGGTGTGTCGCCCAGTGTGTCGCGTGGTGTCGCCCGGTGTGTCGCGTGGTGTCGCCCGGCGGTGGTAGTGTCGCCTGGTATGTCGCCCGGCGGTCGTGGTGTCGCCCGATAGGTCGCATGGTATCGCCTGGTGTGTCGCCCAGTGTGTCGCGTGGTGTCTCCCGGCGGTGTTGGTGTCGCCCGGTGTGTCGCGTGGTGTCGCCCGGCGGTGGTAGTGTCGCCTGGTATGTCGCCCGGCGGTCGTGGTGTCGCCCGATAGGTCGCATGGTATCGCCTGGTGTGTCGCCCAGTGTGTCGCCCGGTGTGTCGCGTGGTGTCGCCCGGCGGTGGTAGTGTCGCCTGGTATGTCGCCCGGCGGTCGTGGTGTCGCCCGATAGGTCGCATGGTATCGCCTGGTGTGTCGCCCAGTGTGTCGCGTGGTGTCTCCCGGCGGTGTTGGTGTCGCCCGGTGTGTCGCATGGTGTCGCCCGGCGGTGGTAGTGTCGCCTGGTATGTCGCCCGGCGGTCGTGGTGTCGCCCGATAGGTCGCATGGTATCGCCTGGTGTGTCGCCCAGTGTGTCGCGTGGTGTCGCCCGGTGTGTCGCGTGGTGTCGCCCGGCGGTGGTAGTGTCGCCTGGTATGTCGCCCGGCGGTCGTGGTGTCGCCCGATAGGTCGCATGGTATCGCCTGGTGTGTCGCCCAGTGTGTCGCGTGGTGTCTCCCGGCGGTGGTGGTGTCGCCCGGTGTGTCGCGTGGTGTCGCCCGGCGGTGTTGGTGTCGCCCGGTGTGTCGCGTGGTATCTCCCGGCGGTGTTGGTGTCGCGTGGTGTCGCCTGGTATGTCGCCCGGCGGTCGTGGTGTCGCCCGATAGGTCGCATGGTATCGCCTGGTGTGTCGCCCAGTGTGTCGCGTGGTGTCACCCGGCGGTGGTGGTGTCGCCTGGTGTGTCGCACGTGATGTCGCCCAGCGGCTGACTAACAGGCGGTCGTCTCTAATCCTCTCGCTGCCGTGCCATCAGACCCGCTGGATGGGGCGGCCATGGATGACACAAGGATGTGAGGTCAGTGCAGAGGTGTCCGCCCGGTCGCACCGTCGCTCACGCGCCCAACTGCGCTGCTGATGAACACGGCGGTTGGCGCTCGTGACGTCATTTGTGTGTCAGAGATAAGTGTCAGCGACATTAATGGGTTGTGGCGAGCACCATCTACCGTGAACAACAGACAAAAAGATGGAAAGTGTGACGTTTTGCTGCGCTCTGAATCCTCGTAGGCAGAGACAAGTTAGTTATCTTGTTACCAAACAGCGAGAGGGGGGCCGCTCTTGACCAGACTGAACCAGGTGGCGCTGTTCTTGCCAGCTGGCGGAGGTGGCTGTTGGCCAGTCTGGTGCCGTTGTCGCCCGGCGCAGGCGCGGTCTGTCGACGGCAACGGACAAACACGCGCCTCCCCGGCAATATCTCGGCCGCACTGCACTCCAATCGGCCCACACGGTCGATATGGAAATTACACCGACCTACTGCCCCGGAGAGTCAACATGTCTCACCGGGCTGTCACCTCGCGCTCTCGCTGTCGCACCCCTCTCTCGAGATTCTCACTCACGCACCAATCTCTCAGGTTCTTGCCGCCGTACCTATCTCTCGAGGTTCTCACCCCCGCACCCCACTCTTGAGGTTCTCACTCTCGCACCCCTCTCGAGGTTCTCACTCCCGCACCCATCTCTCGAGGTTCTCACTTCCGCACTCTTCTCTCGAGGTTCTCACTCCCGCACCCCTCTCGAGGTTCTCACTCCCGCACCCCTCTCTCGATGTTCTCTCTCCCACACCCCTCTCTCAAAGCTCTCGCTCCTGTCACCCAGCTATATTTCTAGCGCTTCTGTCATGCCAGTATAAGGCGCCAATACGGACATTGGGCGAACGACGGCAGGTGTTAAAAGCGCAGTGCGGTCCAATCTCCCTCTGCGTCAGCCATAAACGTACCATCTTGAGCGTGTATGCAGTCACCCGTCTTGAAGCGTTTATGGCTAGCTGGTGTGATCTCGAGTGCAATACATTCACCAAATTGCATTACTAAGGGCAGAAATAAATGCGCCATCCCACCCGGGAACTGCTCTATAATCCTGGAAGCTCAAGTCAGCCACGTTCTGCCTGCTTGTCTCCCGAGACGGATGGCAAGTGTCGGCTTGAGCGTTAGATGTATTGCAAGCTGTCCGGGCTCGAGAAGTTCACCGCGAACACTTTCCTTTGGACAAATATTTATCATTATTCAGGATAAACATTGTGTTGGAAGTTGGCAGATCTCAAATGAAAAGATTGAGCGAATCAGGCTGTGGATGAGAATATTAAAACGTGAAGTGTTGTATTACGTCAAGCGCTGTTGAAATTTGCTCGTGGGCGAACGTACCTCTGCTTACGTCTTTCTCTGACAAAAGATTATGAACAGCTCATGAAGCATATTCGGGTACAAAGTGGACATAATTGAACGAACACACGCGGTGTGTCTCCGACCCTATTGTTTGTACATGTGCCAAGTCAATGTTTGTACGGTCAGCTCGTTTGTCAGCGGTTGGTTTGTGTTTTCTGCACTGTTGGAAACCATGCGTTCGGCCAGCTTGCACGTGATGGGGAGGACGGAGAGGATGCACTGAGAGAAGGCAGTTGTGTACTTCGCATTCGGCCGAGGGAAGCAGGTACAAGTTTGACCGGGTTACCGGCATTGTCGTGCTATGGCGGGGGGGAGGGGGAGGAGGGGGAGTTGGCAGCCCTCCCCAACTTTGAACAAGTTTAGCTTTGATCCTATGAGTGTTGCACGGAAAGAATCGACTTCAAAATGGCTACCCCTCCCCCACACCAACTTTGAGGCAGCTCCCGTACGACCGTCGCCATATTTCTGCCATAAGAAGCGTTCGGCTGAGGAAAGGGAGCATTGAGGCCATGACCCACGAACTTCCTGCTGTATGCGACACTGGGAGGGGAGGATGTACTGATCTAGATGCGTGACTAGAACTGCCATGCCGAAGCGGCGTGAAAGACTGCACTGGAGTTGTCGCTGCTCTGGCTCTCACGGTCAGGCTCGAAGCGCCGTGTAAGACTTGACGATAATCACGACCTGCTCTTTTATTCGAACTTGACATTTCTTGCACTGGAGCTGTCGCTGCTCTGGCTCTCTCGGTCAGGTTCGAAGCTATGTCTTTTAGATAGCGATGTTCATTGTGAACAAGCTACGCAATATATGGCTATGACTATGTCAGACATGGCAGTCTGGTTCGGCACCCGAATTTGGCTTCGTCTGAACTTTTCTACCTTTCGCAGTTCCCAAAATTATGATTTCTGTGTTCGCTCATTGAAATAAATAGAATCGGTAATTTATAATTAATCACGAAGCTTTGCTTGACGGTCCAAATATTCGCAAAGACTTGCAAGTGAGCTTTCCGATATGCATTTTAGCATGATTAACCGTGTGCGGCATTGCGCAGCTATATTTCATGGTGAAAGTATGGTCTGGTTAAAAATGGGGCAAATGTGTAGAATGGTCCGCACCAAACACTGGGACGGTAAGTGGAGGAAGTGGCATTCCCAGGAAGTGGCATTCAGCCGACATGTGTTGAGCATCTTATCCAGATGAGATTGCAGTGCTTGTTCCTTCCTTCATGCTGGTATTGTACCTGTCTACAGTGGCGGATCCAGGGGCCGTGGGGTCATGACCCCCACCCCTCCCGCATCCCTTGAACCTGAACTGGACCGTTGAAGACGTACTTCAACGGTGGCCGTGACGAGGCACACACAATTTGGGTGCTACAGGGGGCCTCCGTGCGACCAGTGAGAGCCCCAAACAATCGTGAAGAGCCCCTGCGTCGACGTGAAGAACCACTCGGCCGACCGAATGGGCCCAGGGCTTGAGGAGAAGGTCCCGGGCTGGTAAACAGGACCCATGTGGCGACGGGGTGTCCACGAGCAGACTGAGGGCCCCATGCTGGACCAACGTCAAGGACCTCTAGGCCGATGGAGGGGGATTTGGGTCGTTGTAAAGGCCCCCGGAGAGCTGATGGAGATGGCCCATGAGCCGACAGAGGGGTCCCCTGGCCGCCGGAGAGGCCCCCAGGCCGTCGGGGGTCCGAGACGATACGACTGGCCCTGTGCCAACGGAAGAAACCAAGGCCGTAAAAAGGACCTTTGGCCTGATGGAGGCCAAGCTGTTGAAAGAGGGGCCTCCGATCCGACAGAGGAGGTCCTGGGCCATCAAAGAGGACCCCGTACCGTCGGAGAGGACCCCGAGCCGATGTGAAGGATCCCTGGACCGACGGAGGGGCGCCCAAGCCGTTACAAGGGACCGTACAGGGGACCCCTGACCCGGCGGTAGGGGCTCAAGCTGCTAAAAGAGAGGCCTCCAGCCTGACGGAGAAGAGCCTGAGCCGTTAAAGAAGGTCCCTCAGCCGACGGAGTTAGTCCCCGGACGAACTACCGGCATTAATGAAGTTCACACTCCTGCTCCTTCTTTAATTGTCAGTTTTGCATCATGTCTAGCGCCATTTTGCGTTGGGAAATATGCCTTTTGAAAGTAATGAAGAACATGTTCTTGTTGGTACCCTTCATTAGTGGTCGCGTTTTCGGCTGGTTTAATTAGGTCTGTATTTCACGTCTTGCGTGCCCAAACGAACAAGGTCATCTTAGTCGCCATAGATGCATCTTAAATGTAGTTTTACATGTATGTAAAAGTAATGTAGTTATGTCCTAATACACAATTTTCTGTAGGAGATGCAAAGGCCAGTTATCTCTTCTTTCGGCCCGAAGTGACGTTGTTGGACTGTGGACAAGCATCATATTCTACGCCGAACGATAATCGTAACTTGCTCTTTTATTTGAACTTGACTTCTCATGCCCGTAACCCATCGCCTTCATCACGGCTCAGATAGACTATTCTGAGGATGAAACATGGTATTCAAGTATTTTCACCGCTTTAATTTCCCATTACGCTTCGTTTTGGGATGACAATGTGGGTCTCCGAGGTGAAATATTGTCACAAGAATAGCCTTCTGATGCTGTCAGCGACCTCAGGGTCAACAAAATATCCTACCCTCAATAAAACTCCCTGAGCATTCGATTGCTGCTTGAATCGACGGAATCGGAATCGATCGAGTGATCGCACAGATTGATCTCGACTCTATTGCCCCGGTTGCCAATTCCATATCAGTATCACGTTTAGAAGATTAATCCTCCTCAAGCGGTTTGGAGCGATCCGAAAATGAGCGCTTCAAACGGTCTCGACACCACGAAACCGTCCAAGACAACGTTCGACTAGCTAGTTCGAAGACGAACTAGCTAATGCACGGTGCTACCTGTAAGGTAGCATAGGTAGCATCGCAGGTGAGGTAGCATAGGCCAAGGTATTTTTTTAGCGCGCCCCTCCCCGCGCTCAACAAAATATATAATTGACACTCAGCGCCAGAAGTGGTGATATGTCCAGGGCTCTCAGCGACGGTAGTGGCATGTCCAGGGGGCACCGAAACCTCGGATGCCAATCACCTTGGCCAGACCCCGAATCCGCTACTGATGGTATGCTATAATGTTTTCTTAAAGGCCCTCATCTGCGTTGGAGACGCTCGGAATCGCAATACAGAAGAGAATAGCCTCCTGGACCCATCGCTAGAACTCTATGGTAGTCAAGCGGCTGCAGTAATGAACTTGAACTGCATCTTTATTCTTCATGAATCATGTTTAATTAGATTAACACAAGACCATTTGGACTAGTTTGGGGAGCCGAATGAGTTGTGTATGGCACCGATATCATGTTTCCATGTTTCAACACTTTTCGAAACATTGTTGGGCCGAGGCCTGGCGTTTAGCCACATGAAGTGAAGAACAAGGAGCATGCTGTGAACCATCCTTTGTGAAGTCGTTGACGGGCGCAATTTATTTGTTGACCGATGACCCAAGACGTATTAACTTTTTGACATTAACTGCGAATGAACGGCTTAAGTTGTGTCTTGCGTTGCCTTCAAATGCAATCGAACCGACGTCGGTGGTGGTGCAATAACTTTGTAGGAACAACGATGCTAGCCCATACTTATCGGCCATTTATTGGTAGAATATAACAACCAAAAGCAAACAAAGGTGTTTATGTGACTGTAGCAGATATACAAATGTGGTCATATGCTGTTCAACGTGCCCTTGCGCATTTTATGCGATAAGCTCTGCTCGATTTAAGTACGTGACAAGCGTGAAATTGTGTGCACCAATGAACTGAAGCATGCTACTTCATTTTCAGCGAGCGGTCAATCGGAAACTCTGGTGACGACAACGCGGTGTGTGTGCTGACTGGGAGAGACGCTACACCAGCAGGCTGCTCGGCAAGGTAACGCTCAGGTCACATTCGGCACGGCGAGGTCTCCAGGTCACGTCTGTGATCCAGCCAAGTCCGAGCTGAGGTTCAGCTACCACTCGTTGGCCGTCGGCCGAGAGAAGACCGTCGGCGAAGGGCAGTGAGGAAGGCTGTGGGGCAGGTCAGGGTCGTGACCAGCGGCACCTCAGTGCTTCGCCGCCAGCGAGGAGTGCCGTCGTGTGGGACAGGTCAGGGTCGCGACCTGCGGCGCCTCAGTGCCTCGCCGCCAGCGTGGAGAGCCGTCGTGGGACAGAGTGACAGCTAGTCATATAGACGATCCGTTTGGCAGTGATCCAGGTGGGCATTCGAGAAGGCAACAAACCTCTCATTCAGTGGGACAGCGTGTGGAATGATGGCTCCCGTTACAGTCACTCCGTTCGCATGAGCAGCGAAACTTCCGAACACGATGCGATGAGGAATATTGGCGAACATGTCGTGAAGCTTTTCGGATGTTTTGGTACATGTCAGAATCCTGTTTACAGTAGCAATGCTTTCGTAAGTTTTCCTAATCGCATGGTAGTCGGAAGCTTCGCTGGTCATATAAGCGGAGTACCCGCAACGCCGAGGTGACTCCGCACAGGCAACGTCTTGGCTACACAGGACGTCTTGGCTACAAAGTCTTGGCTGCACCTCACCAGTCGGGACCGATTGTGCCGCCGGACCGAAAGGGGCTCCCGATCGGCTTGGGGGCCTAAGGCGGCCTCTCTTCGACCAAGTTCGCATCGTCGTCAGACAAGGCCCTGCTGCTGGAAGGGTTTTAGCACAGGTCCGCACAGGCGACTTCCGCTTGCATTCCGGAGCACTGTGCGCCGGCTTCTCCTGCGATCCACGTGGCAGCCATGTTTGACTGCAAATGTGGAACTGCGACGCAACAGCATGCCGCCCGATTTCGCCGCAGTGCTGCCGTCTTTCGGTCGTTATCGGTACTACTGTTATCACGTCCAGCCGCGCGGCCTGTGAAGCGTGTTCTCGGCCTGCGACCAGTCTCAGCGTGACAGGTGGAGCGTTGACGCGACGCGAGCCATGCTGAGCGCTGCCCGCGTCAACATCTGGCAGTTTGTTGTTCTAGATGGTGCGGCGCGGTGGTCAGGTGTCTCGATCCGGTTTCTCTGCTCACTCCACATCGTGCACACAGCACTTGAAATTGATGATAATGTGCACCCATGTGAGACGTCTGCGTCCACAGAAACGAAGTGGTCCATCGCTGTACATCCTCAGCTTAGCTTTCCGATTAATAATGCACACTTCGCAAAGTGGCCTCACCAGTGCATAATTTGTGCTTCCGTATATCGACACCCAAAGCTCGCTTGCACTCTTCACTCTTCACGTGCGGATACAATTGAGTCGATGCACCGTACCCGGCGTGGTGCATGAGTCGATGCACCGTACCCGGCGTGATGCATGCGACTGCGAACAGGGTTCATTGCCGGAGAATCGCCCCTGCGGCTAGCTCGACTGCCATGAGCAGCAGCTCCTGGAGCCTCTCCCGTTGTTGTGTCCACTCACTCACATGTTCCCAAAGGGAGTGGTCAAAACACGCTCCCCTGACGGGAGCGGGCAGCCCTTGCTTGCACCCGCCGGCTAAACGTGGTTTTGACTCGAGTAATTACCGATGTCGTGAATGTGTTCAATGTCGCGACCGCCCGTCATCGTGTTGTGTTGTCTGTGCGCCCTAGCCGTGCTGGGTTCCAGTAACCAGTAGCTTGCTTGTGTGATTCATAGGTGTTGTGTTGCGAGCCGTTGCGAGGAGCAGGCAGCCGGCGAGAGAACTATACACTTGATGTGATTATGGTGCCTACAAAGTCGTGTGTTGTTTGCGCCAAGTATTCATTTTGTTCCTTCCAATGTGGCTGACTTCGGTGTATTGCAGGAAAATATATGTATTGTGTGGCGCGCGCTGCGAGCCAGGCACAACGTCGCAATCCATTGCCCAGCTCCGAAAGGGAGCCGTGGGTGAGGTCCAGGACGCGCGAGAACTTCATGATTTTCCTGTTGTCTGATTTTGTCCATCTATAAAGTCAATTTTAGACGTCCGACTACAACTTGGTAACACAACAGGACGCCAGCCATTCGTGGTTTTCATGATGTTGGCCATGCAGGTTAGACGTAGAACTTAAACAAGCGTGAACCTCACATTTAAGGTCCCATAATCCTTTGATTTTTTCAGTCAGGATACTGAAGCTATCCACTTCCAAGTGCTCCTGTCAGGCACCGAACGAATTCCAATGCTCTCGAAATGTCTCCAATATGTGTTGCACATAAAACACGTCCCCAACCTCATAGCCAATGCATTCATTATGCACCCTGAAACACCTCATAGATCGCCGCCGGTGAACGTGTGCCTCGGCGGTGTCGCCATGGCAACCATACCACACTTCTTGCGATTGTTGATAAATGGACTGCAGCAGTTGCTTATTCGTGAGATGTCGCTTCACCTTGATGTGGGTGGATTTCAGCCACTGGGATTATGATGGCTGGTTATTTGAAGACCAGGAGGGGACTGACTTTTAAGTGAATCAAGCCAACCAGTTCCAAGATAAGCGCTAATAGTGGGTGAAGGAAACAGCACGCCACCACTCGTGACGAGACCAGACTATTGCTGGATGACGGACAGTCCACAATTCGTGTAGAACGTCCTGTAACTGTATTCGTTTTACATTAAGAAGTTTTAAATATTATCATTCTAATGTTAAAACTAATACAGTTACTGTCCGTCCTACACTAATTTTAAGACCAGACTAATGAGATGTCACGATTCACGATTCGGATCAGCGTGGGTTGCGTGTGCTGCTGTGAGCTGCGGAACAGCATCGGCAGTGGCGAGCCGGCCAGACCGGGCGCGGCCGTTGATTGGCTGCCGTCCGGCACGTGCGCGGCCGTTGATTGGCTGCCGTCCGGCTCGTGCGCGGCCGCTGATTGGCTGCCGTCCGGCGCGTGCGCGGCCGCTGATTGGTGGTCGGACGGCGCCGGTGACCCCGGGTCGGGTGGCGACGCGGTGGTGCGAGGATTGTTAGAGGCGGTGACGGTGCGTGGCGCATCCTGTTTGGTGCTGGTGCTGGTGCGGTGGTGGCGACCTGCGACTGCTGGTGCGGTGTTGCCGCAATCTTGCTGCACATTTAAAGACATCTCCGAGATGGCAAGCTAGTGCGTTCAGTCTGCATGCCAGCGAACAAGTCAGTTCTAATGCCAGTGTGCATGTCAATATATACGCCGGTCTCCGTCCTACAGCGCAAACTGTCCGCATTATCTTCTTCGTGCGCGACGAGAAAAGGGTCTGTTATGACCGCATTTAGCCAGGTGTTTCTTTTTCGACAGGACGAATTGCCAGATAACAATCGCTCTTGTATCGTACTGTACGGGGTGTACATGATACACGTATATAAAATCGGTGGGTGCGGCGGTTCGTCCAACTCGTTCTATTGTTTGTACTCAACGTAGCATCGATGGTATCGTATTCGAAGGAAGCATGTTGGATGAAATTACGTGTCAGGGCATTAGCTGAAGATATCTGAAGATAATTTTGCATTCTGGTCGATGTTATAGAAGTGGAAAACCAGCGCCGCAGCCAAGAATGGCTCTTCGCCAAGATGTTCCCGTGGAGGCGGGGGCGCGCAGACAAATTTTGCACGAGGATGACTCCGGCCGAGAATGCTATGATGCATCCCTAAAGTCCATGGAAAATAAGAAAACGGCAGTTTTTACCACTTATAGTTATACCTGAGGCTCTGTGCCCCTCCTTTAGATGCACTTTTCGGGAAGGCTTAGGTAAGTAGCCCCACGTTTAAAGTTCGATTGGATCTTCACTACGCCTGTACGACTATAGGCCTAATGCATGCATGAGAGTAAAAAAATGTACATCGGTCCCTCTCCCTCCCCCGCTCCTCTCCTCAAAAAGCAACCATTGGTACCGTTTTTTCCATGTGATCCATGAGTTTCAACGTTTTGTTATTGGTTTTTCAGGGCAGTAAATAGCATCCAAGATGTCTCGATATATAAGTATAATAATACTGTCTGAATCTGAATGCCTAATATGAAGTTATCTGGTGGGCACGGCTTATCTGCAAAAGATTGCTTGACGGCTCGTTGAGAACATTGAAGAAAGAAAAACACCGCGGATGTTTTTTTTTGTGGTGAAAGACCAGCATCATGAGTATCCTTCAGCAAATCGCTGCTCGGTGTATTTCCTCAGTTTCTAAGAACTTGCTGCGGATCGCCGCTGCCATGCTCACAATAACGGGTCATGGTCATTGCGCACCAGTTGTAGGCCGCGAGCGTGCTTCTTCCAAACCGCCGGATTTGCGCGGATGGAGCGGGCTGCGAGTGGGGCCGTCCCGGCATGGATGCACCTGCAGCTTGTGGTGACTGCCGGCTCAGCCGCCAGTCACGGTCATACCTGTGCCAAGGACAGAGACGACACACGTCGCCACCTGTCGGAGAGCCATGGTGAACATCAGCAGCTTGTGGCTGTGGTGGGCGCCGAGCGGGTCAAGCAGCCCCCTCCCGAACATGAATTGGGTGCTCTCACGTCGAGTTCGAACTGCGCCGCCTGTGTCGTTGCCGTACTATGCACGTCGGTCCATGTCCGTACTGACCTTGACCTGTACCATGGCCGCACTATACGCGTCGGTCCATGTCCATACTGACCTTGACCTGTACCATGGCCGCACTATTCGCGTCGGTCCATGTCCATACTTACCTTGACCTGTTCCATGGCCGCACTATTCGCGTCGGTCCATGTCCATACTGACCTAGGCCTCTAACATAACCGCGCTATGCACGTCGGTCCATGTCCATATTGACCTTGACCTGACCTACACATTTCAAAGCTCGTTGCTGCGCTTCTGGCCTATTTTGATCATGCGCATCGTTAGTATATAGTCGACATGTTTATAGTGTATGTCTGTGTGAGCGTGGGTGATATAAAGCATGCGTTATATAAGGTTAAATATAGCATAGCATAAATAAATATAGCATCAGCAACATACCTCGTCCCAATTAGATCCCACCTCCCCAAGACCCCGGACGTAACCCTGGCATCCTCACGCATAGCCCTCACCCTATCCTGGACATCCGATTCCGATCCTCATTTCAGTGACCACGCGCCCATAACCATTACCTTTAACCAAATCCCGACCACCGGTCCACCCAATCCACCCACGGGCCGGTGGAACCTAAAAAAAAACATCCTGGACACCCTTTTCAGAATTCATAGCCGCACAAACAGCACACAACCCACACCTCACACCAGAGCAATTCGCACATATCCTCCTCACTACAGCACACCAACACATACCACAAACAAAAACACGCCATCAACACAAACCTCGCGCGGCGCCCTGGTGGAGCGACGAATGCCACCGGGCGATCCGCGCGAGGAATCACGTGCGGCACAGACACGAAAGACACCGCACACCGGAAACACTCGCAGTACACAAACAACTCATAGCAGCCTGCAAAAGAACCATTCAAAATGCCAAAAAGACCTGGAATAAATTGTGCAATCAATTTAACAGATTCACCCCTCTCGGCGAAATTTGGACACTTCTTAGAACATTTCAACACCGACAAACACCACAAATCAAAGCCATCACACTCATACACAACAACATCACCACCACAGACCCACAAACAATAGCAAACATTTTCGCATACAACTATCACATTAGGTCATCCACATTTCCACGACACCCCCCACCTCCAATCAGACACACACGCCCCCATCTTTACAACACTAGGTTTACACTCACAGAATTACAATTCGCAATCGCACAAACAGGAAACACAAGCGTAGGACCAGACAATATACACTATTCATTCTTCAAACACCTTCCAACACAAGGACTACACGCATTACTCGACGCCTACAACACCGCATGGACAACGCATACATATCCACAATCTTGGCTACACGCTTTGCTCATTCCTATCCCTAAACCAAACACTGACTCAACTCTATGCGACTCTGACCGTCCTATCGCACTAACCAGCTGTTTTCACAAACTCTTCGAACGCCCTGTCAAAAAACGCCTTCTCTACATTATTCAAACACAAAAACTAATCTCTCCTATACAATCAGGATTTCTCCCTAACCGCTCATGTCTTCACAACCTCACCTACCTCATCACTCACATCCAGAAAGCAGCGGTAAAGAAACGCGCCACCGTCGCCGTCTTCCTGGATCTCAAACAAGCCTATGACACTATCAATATAACAGCACTCCTACAACACCTATACAACTTAGACATACAGGGAAGACTACTACACTACCTCCACTTCTACCTACTAAAACGATCATTTCAAGTAAAAATTGGGCCCCACACTTCAGACATTAAATTCCCCACAACCGGCTTAATGCAAGGCTCCGTTTTAACACGCGCCCTGGAGGGCCTCTGAGAATTACGCGCACTGGAGGGGGGCGGATTCCGCCCCCTAAGATCTCGGCTCCTAGTAAAGCTGCAGGAACGAAATTCGCAGGGTGGATGGGCACGGTAGTGAAGTCTATTGTGTGCAATTTTCGTGACCTTAGGTCAATATCTTCAAGGTCAAATGAGGTCAGATTGGCAAAATTTTCCGGTTTTGCGTGGCTTGGCTTGTCATCGTTATGGATCGCTGTGATTGTGTTTAAATGCTCAAAAATGGGCATGAATGATGTCTTGGACATTACTAATGATGCAATGCAGATGCTAGACCCAACATTTGACCTCAGGTCACCTATATAGCACCACTTTATCAGGTCAGTTACCTGTTCCAGTTACCGGAACCGGTCGCCCGCCCGACTGCTCCGTCGGGCAGCTCGGAGCAATCGGCTTCGTGAAGAAGGGAGTGAAGTACATGAATAAAGTATGGAAACGCAATGACAAACAGTACAAATGACAACCAGTGTGCATTTATGGCAACATTCCAGTTGATCAAGTTTGGTTCCATTAACCTGTCATGAACCTGACCTGACTTCACCTTGGTGACCTAACATGACCTTGAAACTATACAGCATATCAATATGCATCAAACAAGTCGCTAGTGTTGCCTAGAACACTTCCCTTTTGTCAGTATACTGGAAGCGCATCAGCGCCGATTTTGGTGGTCTGGCGCTAAAACATTTTTTGACTTTAGCGGCCCCTAACTGGAAAATGTTCGGTCGATTTCAATTTTTCTTGCTTTAAACGACGTGCCGTTCATTTCTAGGCAGGTACACCGAAAATTGCGTATATCGACCGGTAAAATCTGCAGTTATTTGCGAAAAACCGGAGGGGTGGGCGGATTTCGCCCCCCCCCCCCTCCAGTGCGCGTGTTAAGTCCCCTTCTCTTTATTCTAGGCCTAAACTCAATCATCACTGACAATTTCTCGACCAAAATCGCAATTTACGCAGATGACAATGTACTCTGGACATCACATGAAACACCGAATAACGCATTAGGAACACTACAAAACGCACTATCAGAACTACACAACAAACTAGCCTTACTGAACTTACACATAGCACCACACAAATCGAAATGCATGGTATTCGGCTACACTCGACATATAAACTTACAACCACTAAAAATAGACCACACACCCATACCTTTTGTTGCCACAACAAAATTCTTAGGTATCACACTAGACCCACGACTCACCTTTCGGCCCCATATTCTAAATATTCAAAAACGCGCCTCGAAAATAATAAATATATTACGAGCACTTTCTGGCACACACTGGTGATCAGACCGAAATATTCTACTGACATTATACAAAGCAATCATTCGACCAATCATAAAATACGGATCCCCACTCTTTTAAGGGGACGAGTGGTCTAGGGGTAAGATGCTCATCTCGCAATCGAAAGATTGTGGGTTCGAATCTCACCTGTCGCTACTCTTCGCCCGCGACCAATCGGCGTGAGAGATTGGCGACGCTATATGACTCAACGGTCGACGTGTCGTAAAACCAATAACCAACCAACCACTCTGAAAACGCAGCCAAATCAAATCTCCACATTCTAGACACACTACAACACCAATGCCTAAAAATAGCTACCGGAGCCTACATCACTACACCATATCTCACACTTCACATATACAACCATATACCAGAACTCAAACACAGACGCACAGAAGCACTACTTAGATACCACTACAAAACACAACTCGTCAAACAACACCCATGCACTCAAGCACTCAAAATCCGCACCAAACGCATGCACCAACTTATGAAAAAAACACGACTTAAAACCACAATAGGCTGTCGCATACACCAACACGCAAATAGACTACAAATCACACTCCCCACAACCCAACCACTCCCACCACCCACAGCATGGTGGAAACACCAAACATCCACAACACACTTCCTCGTAGACAAACCGAAACACGCATACACAGACGCAGAAATACAACAACTCTTCCTACAATTCACAGCACAATACGCAAACTATAATATCATATACACTAACGGATTCAAAACACACACAGCAGACGGGCTCAGCGGCGGTGCTGTGTCCCAATACAGCACCGCCCCGAGTCATCTTGCGTGCCCGTCTGCACGACACAGCATCCACATACACAGCAGAACTCTACGCAATCTTTTCGGCCTACTCCACCATCTATAACACACAAATGGAACACAATATCATAGCCACTGACGCAAGATCAGCACTACAAAGCATAACACCCTACACCAAATTCAAACACCCACTCATCCCCACAATACTCTACATACATAAAAAAGCTAAACATCCAACAACGTCCACTACTTCTCTGGATCCCAAGCCACACAAACATACATGGTAATGAACACGCAGACACAGAAGCAAACCTAGCCACAACACTACAGCAAACCACGCAATTCCCTTACTCACAATCAGACTACTATCCCACAATACGCCAAGCCCTCAACAAACACATACAACAAACCTGGGACACAACAATAACACAACTCCACGAAATACACCCCAAACACGAACAATGGCACTCCATCAACCAACACACCAGATTCAAAGAACGTACACTAACACGAATACGAACAGGACACACAGCACTTACACATTCATACCTCCTACGACAACAGCGACCACAATGCACAACATGTCACCGAACACTTACAATCAAACACATTCTCATCTACTGCACGAAATACAACCACCAAAGACAACATATCACTAACTACTGCGCCACACACAACATTCCACTAAACCTCACTACTCTTCTCAATGACGAACATCCAGCACTACACGAACATGTCTTCCACTTTCTTGCTATCACACGCATACTCGAACAACTGTGATAAAAAAGAAAAATTGAAAACAAAGGATCGGGGAAAAAGTGGAAAAAATGAAATAAAAAGAAAAAGATATGTTACAAAATGGAAAAAATGAACAAAATACCCAAACACGAAAAGGAAAGAAAAATATGATACGTTTAAAAAAGAAAAGAAAACAATATACCCAAAGCCTGAATGTGTTTTTTTGCAATGTTAACCAACTATGGCGATGACCCAACCCCCCCCCCCCCCCACTACACCCCATACCCAGACTTGGCACCGTCCGGACTGGCAACTCTTCTCAACCACATCATGCTCTACTGATGTGTTTAGTACCTAGCTCTACTGTACCTCTGCTCAACTCAGCTCTACTCAGCTCACTCCAAGCTTCAAGACGCCTACAAATCTACCTCGGCACCGCTCAACAAATCAATCCCCTCTTCCACCCTCCGACTAAGCCTCCTACCATACTCTTCACCCCTTCTTACCTCCTAATGCTGCTAATACAACGACCAAACACACGGAAACAGCCGACATCACCACACGGTGGCAGGCTGGCAAAATTAAACACACACACACACACATAAGCTTAAATGTTTGTAGGAAAATGACAGACACTGGTAGGAGTTCGGGCGTGAAAATTGTATTTACTAGAAGGGTATGCTTGGTTCCTGTTCTCACTGCTGAAAACAATACGGAATCAAAGCCAAGTAAATTTGGTTCAAACCCACGCTGGACGCATTGCACAGAGGCCACGTTGCATCTTGCTCCACTGGTTGGTGTGACCTACTGGTGACTCTGGGTAGCTTGATCCATTGGTTGGTGTGACCTGCTGGTGACCCTGGACAGCTTGCTCGACTGGTTGGTGTGACCTGCTGATAACCCTGGACAGCTTGCTCCATTAGTTGGTGTGACCTACCGGTGACCCGGAGCGGCTTGTTCCACTGGTTGTTGTGACCTACTAGTGACCTTGGGTAGCTTGCTCCATTGGTTGGTGTGACCTGCTGGTGACCCTGGACAGCTTGCTCCACTGGTTGGTGTGACCTGCTGATAACCCTGGACAGCTTGCTCCATTAGTTGGTGTGACCTACCGGTGACCCGGAGCGGCTTGTTCCACTGGTTGTTGTGACCTACTAGTGACCATGGGTAGCTTGCTCCATTGGTTGGTGTGACCTGCTGGCTGACTGGAGCAGCTCGTGTGGGGAGGAGACGATCCCGCATCACTGCTCCCGAACGAAAGAGTTGCGAGTGTCTCACCTGGTGTGAAGATGAAGCACTCGGATGTGTCCACGAGCCGTGCACATTCACAATGGTGCTTTGATATTTGCCCTGTAATTCATTTACAGCCTATTAACGTGTACGCAACCTGGGGGTCATTGGCCTCGAAGCCATGCTCACCTTTTTACCTGACATTGACTCGAGCGTCGCTGAAGCAAACCGCACTCTGGGAGTGCTTATTAGAAGCAGAAGCATGCGACTGTCCCGATCCCCACGCGGTGTCCGCCTCAATCATAGCTCCATAGTGTACGCCAGCAGCGCGTACGTCCGATCAATACTGCAATTGGGCTGCACCAGCTCCAACCAACTCTAACCCCTAGAGTTCCTCAGCACCTCCTCAGTACAGACTTTAATGTGGCTGGCTGTCAATTCTGAGAAGCCTCGCCATATAATTGACTAAGACAGTTGTCCTATCTTATGTGCTCAATCGAGTCACGGTTTGTTGAGTTGGATCTCATTTCTTACACAATCCTTTCCAGGAAAGACTTGATGTTTCTGAATCGCTGACCGCCTTGGAACTCAATGTTTTGGGGCGTGCCACTCGGGCGTGCCACTGGGGCTATGTCCCTCAGGGCAGTGGCACCTGCTGGGGCGAACACTGTTCGGCAAAGTCTATTTCGTCGCGCCTCCTTGTACAATGTTTTTGTGTTGTAACACTCATTGTGCGGTGGTCGTTTTTTTATCTACTCGCGGTTTTCCCCTTCAGAATAAACGTGCACAACTATTCATGCTGTTTCGGCACGTTTATATGATATCGCTTCCAAGACTGTGTTCGCCGGTGTAGCGTTTTGCAAAACGATTTTTAGATGCGACTGTCTTTATATACGTGAATTTAAAGCTTTACATGGTTGAATCATAAATTGGGCGCATATCTGTTGATGTGTTGCACCAATAAAAATACACAATTCCGGTTGATGCGGCATTCTAATCTACAGCGTTTAGCATAAGGACGAACAAAATAGATGGGACCCAATCCAATAGCTACTGCTGGTGCCTTGATCAACGCATGTCCGATAATCTGGATCAAATGTACCACAAAAAAGGCTTTACAATGCATGCACGTGCATTCATGGTGTTTATTTATCTCGGTCTTGATAAAGTATAATGTATATAATATTTAAAATGGAAGTCATGGCTGCAAATTAACAATGTACAATCGTGATTGAGCGCATTTCCTTCGATTTGCGTACCCACTATGCTCCTTAAAACACACTAACGTCAAGCACACCAAACATCGACACTCTAATCTGTCCGGACGGCCATGTTAAAAATAGCCGTTATCTCTTCGTTCGGATCCCCACCTCCCGACCACACAATATCACGACACAGCACAGCCACTTCCAACCAAATCATTGCCACATTGAATGGCTCGAAATCACTACATGATCGCGTGCTGCCGCCGCGCCCAGCAACTAAACTTCAACCACGAGTGATGGTCAGCTCGCCCTTGCACTTCTTCCGTTCCCACACCTCGATGGCGAGGTAGCCGACCATGCCGCACGTCAGAACAACCAGCAGGATGTACAGCTTCACCTCGACGCACAGCTTGTTGGCGATGATGAACGAGACTGCGAAGCCGGCCGACTCCCAGAGCCGGTAATTGCTGAAGGCCGCCTCGCTGGTGCTGGTGAAGATGACGCCGTACAGCGCGTTGATCTGCGTCTGCCAGACGGCGTCGGCGACGCCCCACAGCGCGGCCAGCACGAAGAACATGTGGCTCTGGTCGGGCCGTGGCGGCCAGTGAATGAGGGCGGCCATCACGCCGTAGTTGACGACGGCGCCGAACAGGAAGATGGGCACGCGGCCCACGCGCTTGATGATGAAGCCGAAGCTGAACGAACAGATTGCGTCGCAGACGCCGTAGGTGATCATCACCAGACCGACCCGGTGGATGCCCCAGGCGCACGAGACGTAGGCCTGCAGACGGAGAGGTAGGGTCAGGGTGGAGCACAGGCGAGTCACGTGGTCGGACCGGAGCCGAGATGTGTCGCGTGGTTAGACTAAAGTCGAGACATGTCACGTAGTCGAACCAGAGCCGAGATGTCTCGTGGTCAGACTAAAGGAGATATATGTCACGTGGTTAGATCAGCAGTAAAATAGGCGAGGTGGCCCACCGACAGCAGAATGGTATGAATCGGGTGGTGCATATAAAAACGTGAATGAGAATTTCTTTCCTCGTCATGAAAATGTAAAGACATATCACGTGCATAATTCCATAAGTCAACCAAGCCGCTATGGTATCAGGCGTATGCGTTTGTGCATGGCCTAGTAAGCAATGTTTTATATAAGCGTAGAAGCAAGTTCAGCTTGGCATGGCTAGATGCAGTTTGTAATGGATTCATGCCCCCCCCCTCCCCCCACCTTCCATCCTAGTATAAAGCGTTATCTTGAAGCTATTTAGAACTGGTAAGGCAGCCGCCCTACGTGCTTCAGGGCATCCTTCGCATATGCTATACGATCCAGATACCGTTTCATTTCCCTGCTTGCTTCACTGACGTCAGCGTCACAATGTAGATGGAACGCACGCTTGGTAATGGAACCTTTGGTTGGTTATTGGTTTTGCGACACGTCGACCGCTGAGTCATATAGCGTCGCCAATCTCTCACGCCGATTGGTCGCGGGCGAAGAGTAGCGACAGGCGAGACTCGAACCCACAATCTTTCGATTGTGAGACGAGCATCTTACCCCTAGATCACTCGTCCCCCGTAATGGAACCTTTACATACGCTTGTAGATGATGTAAATGTCCATTGATTTCTGTTTACAACATCGAGCAATCAGGTCTATGAATTGCATGTGGTTACCTGTGTAAAGTCAGCCGTAATGAAACCCTGCTCGAATCCTGACCAGAGAGTCAATGGTATTATGAGCAACTGGTACGGCTTCTTCAGGTGGTAGAAGGTGGCCAAGATCAGGTCCTTGGGCCCCTTGTTCTCCTTGTTGTTGCCACGCTCCTTCTCTCCGTACCTGGAGGAAACAACGGCATGTGAGGACACCGTAGCAAGAAAGCACTGGGTGATCACATGTACTGGAGGAATACTTCACACCCGCATGGTTGTATATCAAACAAGTGATAAATGTTCTCAATTATTCATTATTAATGTACCACTCACCTGTGCAATTAAATTTCCTCACCTATCCCGACTTATTACTTGTTCGCAGAGGGCAGCCAATGCTCCCCCCTTAGCGACCAAAAATACACTAGATGAAACGATTAATTGTGAGATTGTAAGAATGGAAAGCTTCAAAAGCTTTCTCTTTTTCTTCACATTCCTTCTTGGGTCGGACCCCTTTATATGGAAAAGTCTGGCTGCGCTACTGCCTGTACAACCTGCCTGTCACTGTTACAACTTCATCGTTCCGTGACCTGTTCCGATCTGGCGTGACATGGCTCCAACCACCGCAAACCGAGTCTACCCCCGGCTGGGGTTTGCTCGTACCTCTCCAAAGAGTCCACCAGGACGCTGATCAAAACGCTCGAGACGATGGCCAGCGCCAGGAAGATGCCGGCCAGAGTGTAGATGCGGTGTTCATCAGGCCTCTCAAGGTTCGTGTTATTCGACTTCCCCTGAAAAATTATCCCACAGCGTCACCATTCAGCGTGAACCGACACGGGACAGGCATAGCCTCAGTATGCAATTGTTAATGCTGAAGCTAAACCACCGTGATCACTTGAAAGAACACCATCAGGTATATATTACCTGGAAATTTGAATTGGAAGACTACATATATAGCTCCCTGGCATGTAAGGAGCATTGATATTCCTTAAAGTCACGGGCACAATGTTTTTTTCAGTTTAAAAACACCGTAACGGTGCCCCGCATGATTCCAAAACTTTCTAGATTTCTTAATGGGGCCAGACGAAATGAAGTGTTCAGGAAATATCTTTACTGATTTTACTGCCAGTAATGTTCCTGAAGCGATGCATCATCTGGAATTAAAATGTATGATACATTTAATACTTAATTCAATAATTTATGATTATTATTATTCATAATTAGTAATTTAATTTCAGTTAATTTATGTATTATAATTCATTAAATTATCGAGAAAATAACCATGTGGTAACACCCTCCAGAAGGATCTCAATCAAAGGAAGCACATTATTACACCAGACCATGTTATCTGAACCGAAATAACATCCAGCCGCTTTCAGCCTGGCTTTCGGGTAACCTTCATAAATGGTGTCTGGAGAGAAAAGAAGGGGTCCCAGGGACTCGGAGGAATGATGAGATTGTAGGATTCGTGTATTAAACCTCCAGGGACTGACTGATGGTCTCCCAGGGTCTGGTGGACCTCCAGGACTGATGAGCCTCTAGGGCCTGATGGATTGTGAATGTGCACAGCCCATGGACATTTCCGAGTACTTCATTTTCACACTAGCTGAAACACTCGCAACTCAGGGACAAGTGATGCAAATTCGCCTCCTCCCCACACGAGCTGTTCCGGGCCTCCAGGGCCGGACAGACCTCCAGGGCTTGTTAGATCTCCAGAACTGATGGTTCCTCAGGGTCTGCTGAATCCCCACTATCCTGAGGACCTCAGGACCTCAGGCTCAGGACCTCCGGAGTTTGACTGACCTCTAGGGACGGACTGATTCACCTCCAGGGTGTGGTTGATGGGCTGGAGCTGGCCCCTGCCCGCGGGGCTGTCCTGTGGACGCTGATTCCCCCGGGGTGAGGGGGGGCCCGCGCCCTGACGGGGGTCCTGTGGGACGACTGATTCACCTCCAGGGTGTGGTTGATGGGCCTCGAGGAGCTGGCCCGCTGCCCCTGACGTCGGCTGTCCTGTGGCGGGTGTGTGGCCGGCGCTGCCCCTGACGTCGGCTGTCCTGTGGGGACTGACTGATTCACCTCCAGGGTGTGGTTGATGGGCCTCGAGGAGCTGGCCCGCTGCCCCTGACGTGGGCTGTCCTGTGGGGACGGCAGGTTGCGCCGCTTACCTCGATGCCAGGGCAGTAGTTGAAGCCGCAAATCGCCAGACTCTCTTCGGAGGGAGCCGAAGCGTTCCCGCCGGCACCAGGGTTCAGCACTGGAATCATCAGCGCTCGGACATTGTGGGCAGGATCCCCACTCACCACCCAACATAGCCCACTTGGAACGGCATCACATGCAATAGATTGAGATAGAATAGAAGCAATAATAGAAGCAAGTAATAGAAGCAAATATAATCCGGTTCTGTTCTGGAAGTCCAAGCCAATCACACACACCCATGAGGATGGAGGTGAGCTATTGGCGTGGTACGAGCCTGTTCGTGACTATATTGTTAAATACTCGTATACATTTCAATGCATGTTGCACGCATTGACCACTCACGACCACCGGCCTATCACTCACACATTAGACTGTTACAGGTATGCTTTGCTTACATATACCGTGGCATGTTGCAATCAAACTTGAATGTAGACATTCCTATGACATGCTTTGCACCAAAATGTGCACTTGAAATTCTACTCACCCATTGAAGAAATCAGGTTTCCCCAGATCTGTGACGACTGGAACAGGAAAAAGAAGATGCCGAAGAACTTGACGATCACCGGCTCGGTCGCATCATTGATTATATCGGCGTAGATAGTGCCGACCTGACGGGAAGAAGACGAGGAACAGTCAGTCGGTCAGTTAGTTATTTGAGCTTTAGGACCATCGACTTCATTGGTCATGTAACGCCCACAGCAGACCGTGAGTTATTGCAGTGAATGATGAAATAGCTGTGAATGCATGGAGTCAGCGTCAAGGATAGTTGTGACGGCAGCAGTCAGTATCCGCTATACCAGGACACCATCATTATGGGGAAACGTTTGCCTTAGTTGAGGAGTGTTAAGTTCGCGCGAGACGTTGCACAGTGTGTTGGTTTCTAGTGCAGGACATCAAGAACGCGGCATGAGGTCAAATGCATGAGTCCATCGAATGCAGTTTCTCCTGAGCTCTCACCACTTGTGACGCCCCGCCTCCCGAATGTTTCCTCGCGTTCATCGTGCTTATTCGGACACCGCCGCACAAGACGACCATATCCGGCCGGGACACCGCTCCCGGCTCACCTGAGTCAGGTGGGTGCACTTGGCCATCGTGTACTCCCTGGGGTAGAACTGCGCCAACATGTAGAGCCAGTAGCAGAAAGTGCACATCACCATGACTCACCTGATTCAGGTGGGTGCACGTGACTCACGTGAGTCAGGTAGGTGTACTTGACTCACCTGAGTCAGGCATGTGCACTTGGCTCACCTGAGTCAGGCAGGTGCACTTGACTCACCCGAGTCAAGTATGTGTACTTGACTCACCTGAGTCAGGTAGATGCGCTTGACTCACCTGAGCCAGGTAGGTGCACGTGACTCACCTGAGTCAAGTAGATGCACTTTACTCACCTGAGTCAGGTGGATGCACTTGACTCACCTGTGTCAGGTAGGTGCACTTGACTCACCTGAGTCAAGTATATGTACTTGACTTACCTGAGTCAGACAGGTGCACTTGACTGTCCTGAGTCAGGTAGGTGCACTTGTCTCACCTGAGTCAGGCAGGTGCACTTGACTCACCTGATTCAGGTAAGTGCACTTGACTCACCTGAGTCAGGTAGGTGCACTTGGCCGACCACATGGGCGCCGCTCCGAAGCCCAGGATAATGGCGGCCGGAATCATCGTGTACTCCTTGGGGTAGAACTGCGCCAACATGTAGAGCGAGTAGGTGAAGGTGCACGCCACCATGGCCCACTTGCAGGTGAGTCGCTTCAGCACCAGCGACGGCAGGAACATGCACGACACGATCAGCGCCACGTAGATGGTGGCCAAGCTCGTGGTGCCCAGTCCTGGGAAGTGAAGTTAGTCAAGTGCACCGGACTTGCCAAGCTGCCCGATCATTTTCCATCCTAAAACATTTTCCCTCGATGTGGAGATGGCGCGATCCGCACGATATCGTTTGACAATTTTCTACAATCGTCCTTTCTCTGCCGCTCGAGAACAGTCCGTGTCAGTCATTTTTTTTCGAAGGGACGATGGTAAAACAAAAAATATGCCAATATCTCGAACTACCAAGGCTTACTAAACTTTTAGGAGTGCATAGGCATCATACAGCAAATGAATGAGCTAGATGCGGTGTCTTGGTCCCTAAGACAAGGGGTGATCCAGGCAGCCATGATATTGAGCCAATTGAATAGCCTTGCACGTATAGGTGCGTACGGAGCATAACGTCTACGGCCCAACACAGGAGCCAACCTTAGCGTCTCCAGCCTTACTCCATCGTAACGTCTACGGCTCTACACAGGAGCCAACCTTAGCGCCTCCAGACTTACTTCATCGTAACGTCTACGGCCCTACACAGGAGACAACCTAAGCGTCTCCAGCCTTACTCCATCGTAACGTCTACGGCCCTACACAGGAGCCAACCTTAGCGTCTCCAGCCGTACTCCATCGTAACGTTTACAGCCCTACACAGGAGCCAACCTTAGCGTCTCCAGCCTTACTCTATCGTAACGTCTACGGCCCACACGCTAGCGTCTCCAGCCGTCTCCATCAACGTTTACAGCCCTACACAGGAGCCAACCTTAGCGTCTCCTGCCTTACTCTATCGTAACGTCTACGGCCCTACACAGGAGCCAACCTTAGCGTCTCCAGCCTTACTCCATCGTAACATCTCCGGCCTTACTCAGGAGTCCACTGTAACGTCTTCGGTCTTACTCAGGAGTCCACAATAACGTTTTCAGCCTTGCTCAGGAGTCCACAATAACATTTCCAGCCTTACTCAGGGTCCCACCATAACATCTCCAGTTATAGTCATGAGTCCACCGTAACGTCTCCGGCCTTACTCAGGAGTCCACAATAACGTATCCAGCCTTGCTCAGGAGTCCACCGTAACGTCTCCGGGCTTATGTGAATAAGGCCGGTGACCGTTACGTCACCAGAGTGACATAACGGTCACCGACGTTCAGAGACGTTCAGACACAGATACGTTCGGTCACCAGAGTCCACCGGCCTCTGGTGACCGAACGCCGGAGCGAGTTCAATGCACGTGCTGACGTGCATGTGTCCCAGGTCCGGTGACGGGCATGGTCTAGCACTGGTACTGGTACCACATCAATGAACCGGGCCGAGACGGTCCGGCACCAGAGCACCACCGCAGTGACGCGCCCGTACACCCAGCCTGTCCATAATAGCCACTGTATGTGGTGGGCACGTATCGTGAGATAAATAGATAAATAAAATAAAATAAATTCGGGGCACGTCACGGCCGGCGCCGGCAGCCGCATGGCCACGACACCCAGTGTGGGGGATCGTGTGCATACGACGCTGCCGTTCCTTCAGCAACCTGAAGGAAAAGCACCAAAAGAAACCAGCACAAAACAAATTCCAGGAAATTATTGCAGTAAGCATTGTAAGTATTTCCGGGCGGTAACTAAACACATCGGGGTCTTCGAAAATGGGCGCGAATGATCAACTCTGGTCGAAGCGCCCTAAAGCCCAAATAACTAACTAAAGGGGTCTTCGAAAACACGCCGATTCCTAAAAATACCGCCGGTGCACAAAAGAGCAACACAAATCTAAGTTCCAGTATTTCAGTAAGTAACACCAGCCAATCATGGAGGCGGTGTTCGCCAACTAGTCCTGGGGCAACCTTCAACGGGCAGACTTCACCACAGCCGCGACCACTCACCGGCACTTGCGTTGATGGAGCTCTGGAGGTTGGACATGCTCTGGAAGGCGGTGAACAGGCACATGAAGGAGAACGAGATGGCCACGACGTTCCTGAGTATGCGCCATCGCTCCGCTCTGCTGTACTTGGTGGACGGCTTGGCTGGCGACTTCTCTGGGTCGGCGGAGGTCGGCGCGGTCGCCTCCCGTTCCGCTGCGGGCTTCTCGTCGACGTAGCCCGAGTTGTCGTACTGGAAGTCTTGGCCGCGCCCCATGCCGGCAGCTGGCAGTTGCTGGCCTGCAGATCCCTGCAACAGACCGAGAGGTGGCCGATGAGCACTGCACTGCCGGAGCACGTCTGTCGAAGGCGTCCCTATCGGCTGACTTTTTTGTTTGTTTCACACGTGCTGATTTTCGGAAGGTAAGGAGAGATATGCCTATCCATGTTTTGCGTTGCTATTTGACATTGCTCCTCTAAATCTTGGAATGAACCGACAATTTGGAGATGCCCAATATATTGTCTTCGTCTCTGTGTGCAAATTATAACATCAATGATGACCTGGTGTTTGTCATTGTAGAATACGCGGACATCTACGCACAAAGTGACACATATTTAGGACCGGGCGAGTCACGTGCAACCATGGTATATTGGAACTCTCCTGATCGACAATTCACACTCTATTCACACTCGACACTCTCTGCTCGGCAGTTCGTGCTCGTTTTATACTCGACACTCTCTGCTCGACACTTCACACTCTCTCGACGCTTCACACTCTTTCAACACTCGACACTTTGCTCGACACTTCCACTCCCTTAACACTCGACACTCTCTGTTCGACACTTCACACTCTCTTGACAGTCGACATTCTCTGTTCGACACTGTATTATCTTGACACTCGACACTTTCTGCTCGACACTTTATACTCTCTGGACACTCGACACTCTCTGCTCGACACTTTATACTCACTTGACACTCGATACTCTCTGCCCGACGCTTTATACTCTCTGGACACTCGACACACTCTGTTCGACACTCGACGCGCTCTTTACACTCGACACTCTGCTGGACTGCAGTCGTTCTCCGGACCGTTCAAGAGTGAGCAATGCCTGGACCTCGCTCTCCTCCCCACCTAGCGGAGGAACACGGCACTGCCACGCCACACCTTTGTAGCCACACCTCATGTCCGTAAAACACGCGACTGTACCACGTCCGTCAGACGCGTCCGTAGAACACGCGAGTACACCACGTCCGTCAGACGCGTCCGTGAAACACGCGACTGCATCACGTCTGTCAGACGCGTCCGTGAAGCACGCGACTGCACCACGTCCCCATCAGACACGTCCGTGAAGCATGCGACTACACCACGTCCGCCAGACTCGTCCGTAAAGCATGCGACGACACCACGTCCGTCAGACGCGTCCGTGAAACACTATGCCACGTACATTCATCCCTATATAAGGCATCCACGGTGCTTGTCTACAGCAAATATGTCGTGATAGGTAATCGCTAAGAAATTAGCAATAGAGCACAGACAATGGTGACCATGTATAAAGATGTCGGAGTTTGCCGATCTACATAATGTGTCCTATGCCATGCATGGAGATCCCGGACGGATCGGGAGGAGGGGGGGTAAGTAACAGTATGGAGCCCTCAAAAAGTGGCATGGTCCTAAAGAAGGAACGAAGGACCGGGTGGTAAATAAACACATCGTGGTCTTCGAAAACGCGCCGATACCTCAAGAATATCGTCGGTGCACAAGAGAGCAACACAAATCGAATACAGAGCCGAAGTCTCAAAAATGCGCCGGGCTCGTAACAAAAATTGGCTGGAGCCGTAAACACATCCGTAGACGAAGAAAGACGAAACGGGTTTTAAAAAAAAAAGAAACACCGAGCTAGGGCTTCGGTTCGGTAGCCAATCCGGGAGCATATTTAACCAAAGAGATAATCTGCATCAAAGCTCAGCGGGTCTCCAGATTGTTAACCACCAGAAAATGTGGGAAGAAGAGAACAAATCATCGAATTGAATTCATCGAATTTTTCTCAAGACAATCATGTGGTAGCAATTAGCAAAACGCGGGAGGCCTAGCGGAAGCCGGAGAATCGCACGAAGTGTGGCGAATGCGTCGAATGTGCAAGGCGGGTGTACACGTTCACGAGTGTTGGCGTTTTGGCGACAGGGCGTTATCAACTGGAATGCCTGAAACTTAAAAAAAAACATTTTTAGTGATTTGCACACGTGTAATTTCAGCAGTATGAGGTGACTTAACAAAGGATACCAAGAGAAAACCTTCGAACAGGATGGCGGAATTAGGGTTGAAATCCGGTGAATTAGAAACGATGGTGCTGGATTGGGCCCCCTCCACAGGACAGTTCAGTTGGCCACTAATTATTTCATGTTAAAAAAATAGAACGGGCCTCTTTGAAATAAATAGTGGACGAAATCCTGGACTTTAAAAATTGGGGTACGTGGGCTTTCTCCAAACCTGACCCCCACCCCTAGCGCAAATCCTAGGCACGCCACTGTATGTGCCATATTAGAAGATATCGATTAAAAGCAATCGATTTCGGCCTCCCGTTTCCTCCATGCACTGCCCCGCCCCACGATTTTCGAATTGACGCCCTAGATCCTGAGAAATGTCAACGATATCGATACCATATCTGACTAAAAATCGCGGACCCATCACACACCAGCGGAGACTTTAAACGGCGAGAGGTGAACGGCGCACCAATATCGGAGTGTCAAGGACGAACCGATTGGGTCCTGCCCGATGAAGCAGCGTGGTGACCTCGACCCGGCCATGTCGCAACGCCTGGCGGGCCGGTCAGATAGCGATGCTAATAATAACCGGCCGGCAAAACACACGCGGCCCCGGTCACCATCGGGTGAAAGGCGTCGCCCGGCTCACCGGCGCGGCTACGTCATCTCGCGACATGTCGCGCTTCAGCTTGGGCGCGGGAGATCGCGAGAGAACTCTGCAGGCTACCAGCTGGCAATTGCCCGGCAATTGGAGGGCTTCGGGAAGAAGAACGAGTAATGCTAAGCCAACACCTATCAATGATCTGGTTGGTAACACTGTGACTGTCAGCATCTCCTACCTAAGTCAACACTAAAGCTCCTTCAACATGGGACGGAGGCGGCCGAGTGGTTAGAGTGTTGAACTCTGGATACGAGGGTCCCCGGTTCAACAGCAGAGCCATTCAGAGCACCTCACAATCCCGCGGCCCACCGGCGAAACAGTGTGGGTGACGCCATAAGCCGTGATCGTGCATAAAGTGCGCCGTGAAGCACCCAGCATACAAAGGAGCTCCTTCAGCACGAGTATATTCCACCTTTCACCAAGCTGTGGCACCGCTTGGTAAGGTGGGCCGAAAACCGCAACGATTACAGCGAGAGACGCCCATTTGGAGGAACATCACCGTCGTTTCGATCGCTTGCCGCCAGTCGGGTGACTCTCCGCCCGCTACTTATCAGCACGTCGCGTTCTCACACGTGACCGCCCTGCCACCTGGGGTCACGTGACCTTCGCTACCAGCTGATCTGAGCGTCCGGCGCCGACGCGGCCCCATCGCCGTTTTTCCCGGGGGTCGAGCGCCCACCCGCCAGACGAAGGTCAGCAGGGGTGGACGCCAGAAATTTCGTAATGGCCCGCAGGCCAGGTCGACGCATATTATGGACGACCTTGGCTGGCGGGCAGGGGTGGTCTGAAAGACAGCCGTGTGACCACAGAGCTGGGGTGGTCAAGATGTGTGTGTGTGTGTGTGTGTATGTATGTATGTATGTATGTATGTATGTATGTATGTATGTATGTATGTATGTATGTATGTATGTATGTATGTATGTATGTATGTATGTATGTATGTATGTATGTATGTATGTATGTATGTATGTATGTATGTATGTATGTATGTATGTATGTATGTATGTATGTATGTATGTATGTATGTATGTATGTATGTCTGTCGTCTGTCGTTGTTCTGTGTGTGTGTTGTTGTTTTTTTTGTCTGTCTGTCTGTCTGTCTGTCTGTCTGTCTGTCTGTCTGTCTGTCTGTCTGTGGTGATGATGAGGGCAGAGCCTTGTGAGAGATTGAGCGTTATGAGACTGGACAATGCGTGATTGCATTTATTGCATTACGTGATGTTTCAATGTGCGTGGATAGTGAAAACTCCTTGAGTCTACCTTGTAAGCATGTGGGAGACAGCATTATGACCGTTTTATCGAACTTTTAGCTGCTAATGGCATGTAGTGCTGCCAATGAATGATAATGCATTTGCCAATTGCATGCCAACAGGTGTGCTGCTGGCAATGAGCAGGGATTATTCCATTGCTCCCCGGTACCTGTGCACTTGGAGCACTTGGAGCACTTGGAGCACTTGGAGCATTTGGAGCACTTGGAGCACTTGGAGAATTTGGAGCACTTGGAGCACTTGGGGAACTTGGGACGCTTGGATCACTTGGAGCACTTAGAACACTTGGAGCACTTGGAGCGCTTGGAGCACTTGGGGCGCTTTGAGCACTTCGGGAACTTGGGGCGTTTGGAGCACTTCGAGCACTTAAAACACTTGGAGCACTTGGGTCGCTTGGGTCACTTGGAGCACTTGGAGCACTTGGGGCGCTCGTGGCATTTGGGGCGCTTCCGGTGGATTAGTGTAATTACACCGCCTCTCCGTTACACCGTACACTGCCGCCCTGAGAGAGCCACTCGTGTTGGGCTGCGAGTGCAGCCCCACAAACAGCGGCATCCCACGTCAGACGAACTGGGCCAGTGCGACATCCTGACAGCCTGATCAACCTCGACCCAGATCCTGGCAGCCTGATGAACACCACTCGACCCAGATCCTGGCAGCCTGATAAACCCCGCCCAAAACCCTAACAGCCTGATAAAAACACCCACCAACCGACCATAAAAACCCCCCCCCCACAACCCCACCCAAAAAAAAAAACCAAAAAAAACAAAAAAACCGCTTACCAGATCCTGGCACCTGGAGGCTATTTGCTCGCACCTGCGTCGTCTTTTCGTGTTGACGTGTCAGCGACGACTGGCGTTCTGTCAGCGGTAGGTCTTGGCCAAGGCCATGATCGATTAGAAGGGATGCGTGAACCCAAGTGGGTTGTTTGGATTATTCTGGCGTGGACAGGTTTTCCGCGTAGAAGATACAGCGACGCACAATGTTCTGCAATACGAGAGTCCATTTTACCTTTGGAAATAAGTAAGAACAACTCTCAACGTATTTTATATCCTTCCCAAGGGTGTTCAGTATTTCAGATCTCCATCCATAAATACCCCGAGATTTGATAGTTTTCTTTTGGTCTATGTGTTGGACATTTTGGTTTGCATTTATTTCACCGTTACCTTTTTGGTTGCTGTATAGATATTAAAATGCTTTGGACGTATTCTATGAGCGATAATTACACCGTAGCCACCCTGAACGAAGAGTCAATGCAGTATTTAGCACATCTTGGAGATCTCTTTATCAGAACCTTAGAGGATTGTAGTATCATGTGCGTACAGAAACATTTCTGACTGTTTAGCATTGCTTGTCAGATTATGAACATCAATTATAAATACAATGGTCCCGGAATGAACCCTTGTGGAACACTTATGCTTACATTCCTGAAATTGCTTAGCTTACCATGTATTGAGACTGCCGGAGTAGGATTGGTGAGATATTATTTTCCATCTCCTTCGCTTCCCTCTGCATTCCATACTTTAGATCTAATAACACAAGGTGGTGACCGATCTGGGTATTTCGTCAGGATTTATTGTCACCATTTAATGTCCACGTTTCGATCGCGACCAAGTCATGAGAAAAATGCTGGCCCTTGCCGACCACCTGCCTCATCTAAATGGCCAAATCTGCTCCCCTTCAGCAGAGGTAAAACGTGATAGGGCACAACCATACAGAGGCACTGATTGCCGAAGTATGTTGGTATGGCAGGACGGAGGTGGTAACGGCATATCGACGTTATTCCCAGGCCAGAACCTTACGCCACGTTACACAAGTTGCGACAAACACGGACCCTTTGTCGCTTCGTGATTGTATAGCCTGCTAAGCGTCGGCATGGTTGATGCGCATGCAGACGTTCAGTGTTTTACCAGCGTGTTTTCGGCTCATGCCAGACATGACCACACACAGGGCGGGACGGCTCTCGCCACCACATCTGCCGGTGCAAGTCGCCGTCCGACCAGCGGAAAGGCCACCGGCCCGGAGAAAGCGAACCGGTCCCGCTGGCGGAGTCTTGGCCCCACGGAGCCGGTCCGTTTTGCGAGGCGAGCCCGCACAGCTCACCAGGGGTGGATACAGGGGGCACCCCTCCGACCACCGGGAAAAGTCGGCCTCTGCAGGGGGAGGGGGGATGTACGAGTGTACCCTCCACCCCGCTCAACAGATTTGCCAGCCGAAGGCGCCCGCCCGTCTTGGAGGAACAGACGCCCTCCTGAAAGGAAATGGCGACCCTCCAGCATGCCCGAGTGCATCCCTCCTCAACGCATTTTCGGCCGAAGCCAGGTGAGTGCCCCCCGCCCCCCCCCCCCTCCTCAGCCAACGACCACGTCTGCACGGCGCTCGGCCGTGCAATCACCGAGCCGTTCAGCCACCTGGTGCAGGCGAAAGTGCAAGCCCTGCAGCTCTGCCGAGCGCGGTCCGCCGTCCAGATATCCAGCGTGAAGCACGCGACCGGCCGACACGCCTGGCCAACTATGAACCGAACCCGAGATGTATGCATGCATGCATACCTACATACATGTATATATATATATATATATATATATATATATATATATATATATATATATATATGTATATATATATATATATATATATATATCATGTATATATATAAATATATATATATATATATATATATATATATATATATATATATATATATATATATATATATATTTACATATGTATGTATATATAAGTTATGCATGTCCGATGATAAATATTAAACACCGGCATGCACAGAGAAGGGACTGGCTCCGCGGTGTCGGGAGGTATCGACGGCAACAGCTCGGTTCACATCGCATCCGTCGTCCATAGACACGCAGTCAGCATTCGTCAAATAGTACGCCGATAGATACAGACGGTCGCCGCGCGGTGTGAACTGGGACTTGAGCGTCCGTTGTGGCGAACCGCAACGGCTCTACTTGACGGACGCCAGTCACGTGGCAAGTTTGACGATTGTTTATTTCCTGTCGACGGATAGTTGAGGTCAGGGGTGTGGTCGGTTTTCACGCTGTTTCCTATTTTGCAGTCTATGTATTGTCACGTACTATGATGGGGATTTGGTGGTGGTGGTTAATGGTTTTACAACAGGCCGACCGTTTGGTCGCACAGCGTCGCCAGTCTCTCACGCCGAATGGCCGCGGGCGAAGAGTAGCTACAGGCGAGACTAGCGCCTTCGATCTTTCGATTGTGAGATGGGTAGCTTACTCCTAGACTACTCGCCCCCTCTCCCGATGGAATTTTTTGGGTGGGGAGAGGAGAAACTGAGTGGTGTATCACCCTCATATTGAGTCAGTCGACGCGAAGCGGTGCACAGCTGCGACCTCTACGCGGACGCCAATCAGTTCAGAAGCGTGACGTGACGTTCAAGGCTGCCGCGGCTGCCGGCGTGACGCTCTAGGTCAGGCCGGCGCGACACGGTCGGCTCATTGTCACCCGATACGGGGCGACGAGGTCGGCGGAGGGCTCGGTGTCTGTGTGGAGGTGACGTGCCGGGTGACTATGGCGGCGAGGAGAGCTCGGTGTCTGTGTGGAGGTGACGTGCCGGGTGACTATGGCGGCGAGGAGAGCTCGGTGTCTGTGTGGAGGTGACGTGCCGGGTGACTATGGCGACGAGGAGAGCTCGGTGTCTGCGTGGAGGTGACGTGCCGGGTGACTATGGCGGCGAGGAGAGCTCGGTGTCTGTGTGGAGGTGACGTGCCGGGTGGAGATGCCAAACCTTCCGAGGGGCCGATCAAGCGTGCGATGACGCGATGCTAAGATAAGTGAGAGCTTAGACAAGGCGCTACCAGAGAGAAGTTGAACAAAACGCCTACACAGCGCACCCGGTGTCGTCAAATGGACCGAAACCACTCGCATAGATCGGCTAATTTTTGTGTAAAATTGATACCATGTGACATTTTATCTACGAACTGTGCAAACCCGCATATCATATATCTACGAATAGTGCAAATCTACCAATAGTGATCGAATATAGCACACCCGGTGTATGTTACCGCTGCATTCCTTCGCATACAGTGATATACACAGAAGCACAATCTTCAGTACGTACCAGTCACGGAACAAAGTTTCGAACTGGTATGGAGCAGAGCCTGAACACACCAACGCAAGAAGAAAGCCAGGGATGTGGCACGCCAAATTCTTCTGAAAGCGTAACGAGTTTGGGAAACGTGAGAAACTCCGCGGTGTGTCGTCTGAGTTGTTCTCAGCCGCAACTTCTCATACCCGAAAATGAATCGTGGGGATATTCTGAATATAAAAATGAGCGCCACAGCATAAATGTCGGACAACTAAGAGGACAACTAAGAGTATAATTAAGAGGATTCAGCGCCAACACGTTCTGTGGGCACACATTTAGTGTTATCCGGATCCCAGCCAGCAGGTTATGTCCAGGTTATGTTATGTCGACGGAAATAGCAATCGAGTGAATTCCACCCACCTTCGCAAGATGACTGGCGTAATCGAGATGAGAAGCTTGCGTTTAGATTTAAGCCCGGGCAACAAAAGTTCCAGACTCATGCTTGACACCTCATTACGCTTTCAGACTTTGTCATCCACGGCACGACTTCCGGCAAGCATAGTCTTATCCAAGCTATTGGAGCTGACAGTGCGGGGTTAGGTGTGTGTGGCCGAGTGACCAGACGACCCGACCCGCCCTCAGGCGAGAGCGATGTCGCTGTCGCCAGCTCGGACCCACGCGTCTCCGTGACTATTGTCGCCAGTTCGGACCCACGCGTCTCCGTGACTATTGTCGCCAGTTCGGACCCACACGTCTCCGTGACTATTGTCGACAGTTCGGACCCACGCGTCTCCGTGACTATTGTCGCCAGTTCGGACCCACGCGTCTCCGTGACTATTGTCGCCAGTTCGGACCCACACGTCTCCGTGACTATTGTCGACAGACACGCCGCATCAGGACTCCGACAGGCATTGTTCTGGTGATAATATGCCTAATAAGTAATCTTCCTGAACGTTCCGCTGAGGGAGATGTACTTTTGTAAAATCCTAATTTAGTGCTTACCGTGTTTGTAGAAGTAACAAACATAGGCCGTGTAAATTGAATCAACCGACAGAGTGCCGACATTTTATTCCAAGCATCCGTGATATTTCCTACGACCATTTTCCTTTTCGCGGCAGAGGCTTTAAGTGAATTAGGACAAGGCCCCGACAACACAGGCCGGCTCGTTATGTCCTTGGTTGCCGCGGGCGGAAATGTACGCTGCGATGCATGGCTGTTACTGTGTGGAGCTGATTGAGGGGGGGGGGGGACGGCAAATGACCCTTTTGATTGCCGAAGCTTTTCCAAAGCATGTTACATCCCATAGACTCAATGGCTCAGCTTCGGGTCGAGTGCGGGACCAAATCAATGATTGAGGGGACCAGTGCTCCCTTAGTCCATGCGATGTGACACCCCTGTTGCGATGGTACGCTGGCTGTTTCTGGTACATGGTTCCTAATGGAAGCCGCACACAGATGTGTCCAGTATGCAGCTCTTTGTTGGGTCCCGCAGCCCGTGGAGAATATATTTGCATTGCATTACACGCTGCACCTGCAACTTCGCCCGCACCAACAGCAACGTCCACACCTGCAGTACTAAATTCATCTATACCTGCATTGCTTATTCCGCTTACACCGTATATTTGTATTTTGGCAGTACTAGCTTTTGGATTCACGACAGCCTTTTTGTTAGCATTCTTTCATATTTGCCAGGCTGACATCCATGCTACAGGCCTATGTAGTGGGAATCCACAGGCTGCGTATCTGCTGTGCCCTCCCTATTGGGAACCCATAGGCTGCATCTCTGCTGTGACCTCCCCATTAGGAACTCACAGGTTGCATCTCTCCTGTGACCTCCCTTTTGGGAACCCACAGGCGGTATCTCTACTGTGACTTCCCCATTAGGAACTCACAGGTTGCATCTCTACTGTGACCTCCCTGCATCTCTACTGTGACCTCCCTATTGGGAACCCACAGGCCGCATCTCTGCTGTGACCTCCCTATTGGGAACTCACAGGTTACATCTCTACTGTGACCTCCCTGCATCTCTACTGTGACCTCCCTGTTAGGAACCCACTGACTGCATCTCTACTGTGACCTTCCTATTGGGAAACCCACAGGCTGCATCTCTACTGTGACCTCCCCATTGGGAACTCACAGGTTGCATCTCTACTGTGACTTCCTCATTGGGAACCCACAGCTTGTATCTCTACTGTGACCTCTCTGTTGGGAACCCACAGGCCACGTCTCTGCTGTGACCTTCATATCGGAAACCCACAGGCGGCATCTCTACTGTGACCTCCCCATTGGGAACTCACCGGTTGCTTCTCCACTGTGACCTCCCTGTTAGGAACCCAGAAGCTGCATCTCTGCTGTTGTTCGCCTCTCTACTCGAGGCAGTGGGCCACACGTTGCAGGTGAGTGTTCTCGAGTCACGCGCCCCGTACTCCTTCACAACCAGGAGCCAAAGTTGTAAATGATTCATGGGCCTTGCCGCAGGCACGCACTGGGCGGCCCACTCTCCACCAGGCTGCGGTAGGTCACGGGAACGGCCACCACTGAGGTCAGCATGTCGCTCAACTGACGCTGCCTACCGCAAGCTTTTGCTTGCTTATATATGTGGGAATCAGCGGATGTAGTCAGCGGCGCAAGGGCTTCATAAACCAGCACACCTTCGGAAGCATCTACATGCACTTTTGAGCGGCAAAAGACTTCGCACTGCATTTCGGGGCCTGCTTTTCTTTGGATATACTATTTGTATGGCTTAAATTGCAGAGTGGGTAAAAACTAAATGCAAGTATGACACACACACACACACACACACACACACACACACACACACACAGAGCCACATGCACACACCTGCACACACAAACGCACGCACACAAGCACACACACACACACACGTCATGTCGGTGTGAACACCACCGAGAATGATGACCACCCTCACCACCGTCACAAGTACACAAAGCGCAGCACCGGGCGCCGCGCCTCGGACCGACCAGTGCGCACCTGAGCGAGGTCAAAACGTGAGCGTGCTGACACTGAACAACGGCGGACGGCCGCGCTCAAATGGAACGGCCGTGCGCATGTTCAGGCGGCGCGGCGACTGCGCGTGTGCAGCGCGCCGAATGCTGCACGCGGTCGGCCAGCGACCGCACCACGCGCTCCGGCCGAGCAGTCGTCGCGCAGCCCCGTGCACGTGCGCTCCGTCTGATCTGCGTCGGCCGCGGCTGCGTTCCAGCGGAAATGCCGCCTGAGATTTCGAGACATTGAGACACATTTCGACGACGGCATGGATATATTCCTCCTGTCACTGGCGTGGCGACTGAGATTGGAGACGCATTTCGACGACGGCATGGATATATTCCTCCTGTCACTGGCATGGCGACTGAGATTGGAGACGCATTTCGACACGACGGCATGGATGTATTCCTCCAGTCACTGGCGTGGCGACTGAGCACGCAGACCGAGCAACTTTCCCAGCTGGCCTCTTTAAGCAGAACTGCCGTGTGTGGTCTGACAATGCCAGGGTACGTCACGTGTCTTGCGTGCTATACAGGGCTGGATATCTCTCACGAAGCCAAGGGGGTCCAAGTCCTTATTTTCAGTCATATTTTCACATTGAAGAGGACGAATGACAAAGCAACATTAGCAGGGTACTAAACGAGGGGATCGAGACGTGTGACGAATGCTGCGGGACGACCCTTGGTCACATACATTCGGACAAGTGACATTGTACGACGCATTGAAAAATCAGGGTTGTGCCCGAAATATAATACGTATAATTTCAAACTTCTGAATCATTGTAAGCAGCTTCAATTAAAAAAAACTACCTTCTGAGATATGTCTCACTATGAATTAACTAGAATACTTGATGCGAAAAGATTTTTGTAGGATAATGTGCAAGATGAAATTACATTATCTGATGTCGTGAGATGCATGAAAACGATTTAACAAGTAGATTTGTCAGCCTAAGCTAAGTTATTTTTTGACGCTGTAGGTGGAATTTATCTTTAAGATTAGTCACGGATCTGGTCGAAGAACGTTAATATCTTGCATGGATATCGAAACATTTTGCTATTAACCCTTGCTTATTGGATCTTTTTGCAACTCCCCTGAAGTGTTTGTTTGTGATAGCGGAAAAACAGCGGCACGCAGCGCCGCAAAAATGTATGTATCTTTTCCGCAATCATATTTGCGTCATACCTGAAAATATCAATCTATGGTCATGCCAGGTTATTAACCTAGCTCGGGTCAACGAAAACCACCTCCAAAAATGTTTGAGGATCGATAACTTATACACAGATATCGAAGAGATATCGAAATAGTACTCACTACATGAGCGCGATACGGCAGTGTCTCCAAAACGTAAATATCGGACTATTCTTTGAGGTCAGGCCAGCGACCTGAGGTCACGGCCCATCTTTGGCCAATTTAATATTGTATATGCATGCTCTTCTTACATCACTTTTACATTGGTATGCATGCGGGAGTATCAGGAAGCGTTTCTTTTTCAATTTGTTCTACCTCCGTCAAGCGGCCTAAGGTCGGGTCACGATAAAGCTCGCAAGGTGGGCTAAGCCTATTTAGACATTGCTGTTTTTTAGGTTTACTTCGAGTCTTCCTGGACTAAAGTGTCAAATTTGCATTGCACTACCTAAGCTAGCCTAATATGTCGATGAGTAATGTTTTAATAGTTGATTAAGTGGTTTATTTTATTTCTCTTGAAAGCCAAAATTTATATTAACAAAATTTTCAAAGGATAAAAATAGAACAATTTGCAGATTTTATTCGTCCAGGGCTTTTCCATGGTATCCCGTTCGTCTTCGCGTAACGCTTAATTTTGAAGTCAGATTGGGTCTTTAAGGCCCCCTCCTCCCGGGAGGGCGTGTGAGGATCTGACGGGAGAGGCGGTGTGGGTTAATCAGCTGCACGGACCAGGCGGCATTGTAGCCTTGTCAACAGGCGTGACATTTCACACTTTACTCTCTTCATCACTTCATAGCATGGGTGGCAGTAGGAGCATGCGATTCTCCTCTGTCCCGTACATAACCTATGCTTTCATGGGTGCTGGCTGTGAGGGGTGATCACACTGGTGGTGGTGGTAGGGGGAGGGGGGGACACTACCCATCGCAGACTCTGCCACGCCCACTCCGCCTGCCTGGCTGGCTGCCTGGCCTCCCTCTCGCCCGTCTGCCCCCCCCCCCCCCGCGATACGGTCTGCAGCCCCGAGGTTGCGGACCGGTATGTGCGTTGTTTGGGGCGGGGCAGGGCGGAGCGGACCGGGACTGGCGGCTCGACCACGTGCCGAAGAACGGTGTCCGTGACGGGGCACGATAGCGTGTCGAATTTCCTCGAGCCCGAACGGAGCAACTCTGACTTCCCCCCGCACGTCATAATAAATTACGACCAAAACAACAAGCGTGTTATCACCATGGGGAGGCGCCGCCGGCAGGTCCACGTCCATAAATCGTATAGGAAGGCTTTGGATAGACAAGTTTGCACAAATAACACGCTGCAAGCGGAGAAATATGACCGTAATGGTACGAAGAGCAATGCAATTTGCCCGTGAAAACGGGGTCTGACAGGGGTGGTGGTTCAACGAAGAGGAAGTAGGATAATTACCAGGAAACATCACTTGTCGAGACACATTTCCTGGTTAGTAGATGTTTCTCAACACCGTATGTTTGCGCCAGTTCACCCATTTTCGTACCAGAAACGACAGACAGCACGCCTGCTAGAGTAATGGATCCATGACGTCGCCAGCATATACCATAGGGCATCAGCGTCGGTTATTCCCTCAACGACGGTTGTAGTAATTCCAACAATTAAATCGGTCGAAGTAGTGCTAGTAATTGTTCGAATATTTATCGTCAGGCGTAATACAAGATCAGCAGTTGCTTAGAATAAATGGTGTACATTAAACATAACGATTTTCTTCCATTGGACGCCGTGTTATGGACTATTTGAGTCTCGCAATCCTTCCTGGCAGACACTTCAGCAGGATTTTTCGTCAGGAGGCCCTGGACCTGCCAGAGAGCTGTAGCTGTTGTCAGGGTGCTATTTTCCAGTTCCATTGGTTTACATGCACAATTTGAGCGTTCCAGGAGGAAGGAGGGGGGGGGGGGTGCACAGACGCGCCATGGGGCATGGCTACTCTTATCCCCTGGCGACGCCCCTGCTTCCTGGCATCGTCGCATCTGGGTGTGCAGCCTCGCGGAAACCACATTACCATTGTCAGTGTTCATTGTGCTCACACAAATCAGCCTAACCTTGCTTCGACCGGAAGGGTGTCCAAAGGGCGCCGCCAGGTGTCTGGCAGGGTGGGGCAATGTAGACAGACAAGGAGTCAGGTGCCCAAGGGCGCCGCCAGGTGTCTGGCAGGGTGGGGCAATGTGGGCAGACAAGGAGGTGTCAAGTGATGAGGTGCAAGGGCCTCAAACTAATGACATGCCGAAAATGTGCCTGAGCAATGACTCTTCTCACGACCAAATATAATGAATTGCCGACAGGCCATCTGCCTTCTATGTCAAATACATGCTAAACACTATTTCACCAAGCCGTGAAGTACAAATACTTGAACGAACCAGTCAATTCATTGTTCAGTATTAGATGCGCATTGGGTATTTCTGAAGACCGCTGTGAACCGGATCGTTTTCGTTTTTTTGCAGCAGGTAGCATAGGATGAAAATCTAAAACTTAGAATTTCGCCCGTGCAAATTTTCGACGAGAAAAAAAGTTGAACAGAGGTGCATTATATCCGGGAGCGTTTTTCCGAAATATTGAATAAACGTGGTCGGGCATATGCCGACAATTGTCAAATAGATGCCAGCCGACGTCTCCAGCTCATGCCCCGGAAGCCGAGCGGTCTGGCATATTTCCGTTGTTCTGGTTTTGTCGTATTCAGCAGTGCGGCGAGACTGCTATCTCCTGGCCAACACTGTTGGCCAGGGTCGTGCTCTCACGACACCCGGCCGCGCCGACACCCATGCTCGAAGCCATTCCTGTCCCATCCGACCATAAGCGCGGAAATACGGAGGAGCACAGGTGGAAGCTTCGACCCCCAAGTATGCAAGCGCTCGATGCAATGTCCGTGACACCGCATGGCAGGGAACAACTTTGTTCTCGCTCCGCGAACCGAGAACTCTTCCCAACGCCCTTGTGTGCCACCGGCACGTTCAAGAGACGTGCTTGCCTGCTCGTGTCACGTGCTACCCCAATATGACGAGCCGATGGAATTTACCGAGCCGCGGGAACTCTCCGCCTCGCTTCCGCCGAGACCGGCCGCGCCATCGCCAGCTTCCACCCGCCTCTCCTGCGGTTAGCCCGTGCCGGCGCAGGCGGCAGTACGTGCGGTTGGCAAACCCGCTGTTTCACGGACTCTGGTGATGTAGCGCCCGGCAGCCCAGACGTCGGCGCCGCAGTTCGGTCCGACCGACTCCGGAAAAACCGGTCGTAACGATGCCGCTTCGGCCGGGTCGTGTTCATCGTCCCGAGATACCATCGCAGCGCCAGCCGCCAGCGCCGACTGCCTGAGCGGTCGACACGCTCCGACGGTGGGCTTGCCAGTTCCGACCGTGACCACGGACAATCCCACCAGCTGTGGAAAATGCGCCGGGTTTGCTCACTCGTACGTTCATGAGGAAAATTAATGACAGTTGTCGGATCGATTGGACGCACTATCTATTAATTTGACTAGCCGACTAATGTAAGGGTGTAGGTTTTATTCTTCGTGAATGCAATCGTTGTGAGAAGTACGCATCAGATTCGTCGTAAGCTCCATCGTATCTAGAATGTCGTTCAGTGCTTGCTCGTAATGCCGTATGCACGTAAGGATGACGGTGGCTGCTACTCAGCCATGGAATTCTTTGTTGTACGTTGACTCCCCTCTTCGAGGTGTCATCGTTCAGTGGGCATGACAGTGGTTGTATGGGGAGGGTGAAGGATATTGCGAGAGATAAAAAAAGAAAGAGAGAGAGAGAGAGAGAGAAAAAAAAAGGGAGAGAGAGAGAGAGAGAGGGAGAGAGAGGGAGTGAGAAAGAGGGTGAGAGTGAGGGTGAGGGTGAGGGTGAGGGTGAGGGTGAGGGTGAAGGTGAGTGTGAGGGTGAGGGTGAGGGTGAGGGTGAGGGTGAGGGTGAGGGTGAGGGTGAGGGTGAGGGTGAGGGTGAGGGTGAGGGTGAGGGTGAGGGTGAGGGTGAGGGTGAGGGTGAGGGTGAGGGTGAGGGGGGTGAGGGTGATGGTGAAAGGGAGTGAAGGATGCAAAGAAAGAAATAAACAGAGGGAAATAGAAGAAAGCGAAATGAGGGAAATAGGAGGAGAAAGAGGAAGAGAGGGAGGGAGAGAGGAATAGGAGAGAGAGGGAGTGGGAGATATGAAGGGGAGAGAGGAAAGGGAGAGAGGAAGGGGAGAGAGAAAGGGGAGAGATGAAAGGGGAGAGAGAACGAAAGAGCAAACCGGAGATAGAGACAGGAAGACAGAAAAAAGAGTGCGGGCGAGTGAGAGGCAGATGCACGGTTGTCTTGGTGGCGGTTCGGTTGCCACACGTTTTTATCGGAATATTTCGAGAGGCCTTACTGTGTGGCAGACATTAGAATGCGTGGTCACGGTTCCTCCGGCGTCCATGTGCCACCTGGTCAGAAGTGATCACGTGTGTGAATGCACAGCTTGGTGGTAAGATTCGGGGCACGAGGATGGCTCTCCACTCTCCAGTACCGCAGAGGCCACTGGCCGGCCGTGTGGTCGACACACTCTGCCAACTTGGCTGCAGTGCGTCGCGTGCAGGAGAGGAGCGAGTCGCGTGCAGGAGAGGAGTGAGTCGCGTGCAGGAGATAAATGAGACGCGTGCAGGAGAGGAGTGAGTCGCGTGCAGGAGGAGTGAGTCGCGTGCAGGAGATAAATGAGTCGCGTGTAGGAGAGGAGTGAGTCGCATGCAGGAGGGAGTGAGTCGCGTGCAGGAGATAAGTGAGTCACTGTAGGAGAGGAGCGAGTCGCGTTCAGGAGAGGAGTGAGTCGCGTGCAGGAGAGGAGTGAGTCACGTGTAGGAGAGGGAGTCGCGTTCAGGAGAGGAGTGAGTCGCGTGCAGGAGAGGAGTGAGTCGCATGCAGGAGATAAATGAGACGCGTGCAGGAGGAGGAGTGAGTCGCGTGCAGGATATAAATGAGTCGCGTGCAGGAGAGGAGTGAGTCGCGTGCAGGAGAGAAGTGAGTCGCGTGCAGGAGAGGAGTGAGTCGCGTGCAGGAGAGGAGTGAGTCGCGTGCAGGAGAGGAGTGAGTCGCGTGCAGGAGAGGAGTGAGTCGCATGCAGGAGATAAATGAGACGCGTGCAGGAGAGGAGCGAGTCGCGTGCAGGAGGGGAGCGAGTCGCGTGCAGGAGGGAGTGAGTCGCGTGCAGGAGAGGAGTGAGTCGCGTGCAGGAGAGAAGTGAGTCGCGTGCAGGAGAGGAGCGAGTCGCGTGCAGGAGAGGAGTGAGTCGCGTGCAGGAGAAAAAGAAGAGATCGCGTGCAGGAGGAGCGAGTCGCGTGCAGGAGGGGAGCGAGTCGCGTGCAGGGAGATAAGTGAGTCGCGTGCAGGAGAGAAGTGAGTCGCGTGCAGGAGGAAGTCGCGTGGAGGAGATAAATGAGTCACGTGCAGGAGAGAAGTGAGTCGCGTGCAGGAGAGAAGTGAGTCGCGTGCAGGGAGGGTGAGTCGCGTGCAGGAGAGGAGTGAGTCGCGTAGTAGTCGCGTGCAGGGGGAGGAGTCGCGTGAGTCGCGTGAGGAGAGGAGTCGCGTGCAGGGAGAAGTGAGTCGCGTGCAGGAGAGAAGTGAGTCGCGTGCAGGAGAGAAGTGAGTCGCGTGCAGGAGAGAAGTGAGTCGCGTGCAGGAGGAAGTGAGTCGCGTGCAGGAGAGAAGTGAGTCGCGTGCAGGAGAGAAGTGAGTCGCGTGCAGGAGAGAAGTGAGTCGCGTGCAGGAGAAAAGTGTGTCGCGTGCAGGAGAGAAGTGAGTCGCGTGCAGGAGAGGAGTGAGTCGCGTGCAGGAGAGGAGTGAGTCGCGTGCAGGAGAGGAGTGAGTCGCGTGCAGGAGAGGAGTGAGTCGCGTGCAGGAGAGGAGTGAGTCGCGTGCAGGAGAGGAGTGAGTCATGTATAGGAGAGGAGTGAGTCGCGTGTAGGAGGGGAGTGAGTCGCGTGCAGGAGGGGAGTGAGTCGCGTGCAGGAGAGAAGTGAGTCGTGTGTAGGAGAGAAGTGAGTCGCGTGCAGGAGAGAAGTGAGTCGCGTGCAGGAGAGAAGTGAGTCGCGTGTAGGAGGAAGTGAGTCGCGTGCAGGAGAGAAGTGAGTCGCGTGCAGGAGAGAAGTGAGTCGCGTGCAGGAGAGAAAGTGAGTCGCGTGCAGGAGAGGAGTGAGTCGCGTGCAGGAGAGGAGTGAGTCGCGTGCAGGAGAGGAGTGAGTCGCGTGCAGGAGAGGAGTGAGTCGCGTGCAGGAGAGGAGTGAGTCGCGTGCAGGAGAGGAGTGAGTCGCGTGCAGGAGAGGAGTGAGTCGCGTGCAGGAGATAAGTGAGTCGCGTGCAGGAGAGAAGTGAGTCGCGTGCAGGAGAGGAGTGAGTCGCGTGCAGGAGATAGCCTGCTGAGGGGATGCCGTGACCTGCACTTCTCGCGGCTCTTATTCGCCCAGCAATGCTGACCCGGGGGCGCCACCAACACCTCGAACACCGTGACGCGCACTTCTCTCCATGGCTTCTCCATGGCTTCTCCATGGCTCTCGCGGGCTCGGTCGGCGACGTTGATCAGAAACGATGCAAGCGAGCCAGCTGAGACCAGAGTAAAAGCCTTGCTTTAAAAGCTTTAATGGAAACACTTAAGCTTTGGGTGAGGACAATGCTTAGACGTATGCTTAGCTAAAAGCGTCGTATCGGTTTAGGCTGGGCTACGCTAATCGTATGCTAAATTGTGATATGTTTGTGAGACATGCTTACTGGCGTAGAACGTATTGTAGGACACTCTTGCTTAGGCTTCAAGGTTATGCTTGGGGGTGCTCTGAGACTGCTACTTTCGTTATACTTCGGTAGCTTATAGTTGTGCAAAAATGAAGTCTAGATTCAGGTTACGTGGAAATCTAGCACCCGCTTACGTTCAAGTTTCGCTTAAGTTTAGCTGACACGTGAGCTTGAAATACGTTAAAGCATAACTTACATTGCTCTTTTTAGCTGATATGCTACATTTAGATTTAATCGATCCATAAGTTTAAGATTGTTTAAACATACGGTTAGATTTATTTGATATTCGGTTCCAGCTTACATTCGACATTAGCTGGAATGTGATTAGGTTGCCATTCGCTTAAGCTGTGCTTTCAGGTATGCTACTTTGGGCAAGTTGCATCCATACTAGAGGTTACGCTAGGTTTCACGTTTAGGCTCAGATAATGCTAACTTGCGTCAGGGTTGGTGAGGAAATGTCCGGCGAGATTAGGTAGTGTAGGTCGTGTTTGTAAAAGTTAAAGCTTGGTGAAGTTAGGATGGGCCGGACCGAGTTACATTACGTGTGTTGACATTATCCTCCGTGGTTATCATCCATCAATAGTAGCCACCAGAGATGCATTTCGGAATGCAAATTCCTACTTCTCCCGGGTTGTGTCAAACTTCAGGTCGGAAATTTGGAAATTTGGACAGCCATCAACTGCAATGGAATGTTACCTAGAGACAACATCTCAAAAACAGAGGATGATGCAGCCATTATGTCATCATATCTAATATATAAAAGCCGTTCCGGCGACGACGACGTAACGATGGGAAATTGACCGTGTGGCCACAACCGGTTGAAGATGGATGGGTGAAATTTGCAACACGTCTGGGACTGTTTGCAAGACAACTTTTGGCGTTGCAATGGTACACTTGCGTGTCGTGGGTGCCACGTGGCACGTGCAAACGTGCGCCATAGGCTCAGGCTGGGCGAGTATTTCAAATGGCGCCAGCGGGCAAACCAGATGGTAATGGTGCGAAAAATGCCAACACTACAGTGACAAATGGCCGCCGGGCCCTGTACGTGGCGGCAAAATCTCACACTCGTGGATCGCACGTGCGCCACGTGACACGTGCAAATGTCGCCCATAGGCTCAGGCCGTGAAAAATACAAACGGCTGCTGCGGGCAAACCAGACGGGGCAACAAAGCCAACATTGCAGTGGCAAATGGCCAGCCGGCCCTACACGTGGTGCTGTAATCTCAGACACGTGGCTCGCACGTGGGCCACGTGGCACGTCATAATGTCCCCCATAGGCTCAGGCCGTGAAATGGGAACACGAGGGACATTTATTCGACAACGGGTACAGGCCAAACGGTGACCGGTACGGCGGTGGCGTTTTCTGCCATTTCTAAACAACAGATGGAGGCAGTGTATTTTGCCAGTTTTCGCCCCCGTGGCGCCAGCGGGAACCACGTGGCACGAGCTTTAAACGTGCCCAAACCTCCGTTGCTTTAACACGTGGGTCGAAATGTGACGACAGAAAATATGCGTCGCAAGTTTTGGACACATGTCGGCGTTCACCTGTCGTCTATTGGGCCGCCAATGACACCACGTGAAAGCCCGCAGTGTTGCCTACCCGGTGATGATTGTTTCGATGCGATCCGACCAGTGTGTGGCACGCGAGGGACGATCGAATGACAGGAGAGCGGGATGACGCCAATTCGACCGGCTCTCATTGGAATAACACGGTCAAGTGTCATTTTTTGGCGTCGGATTTTCACCGATATCGGTACGCCGGACGGCTCCAATGTCCGCCGCATAGCTCGGCAACCACCTGGGCGGATCGCCATCAAACAAACACCCCCGTGTAGCCAAGAGGATGGCAAAGCTCAACAGTGCATACAAATTTGCTGCACGTGGCACGTGCGCTCTCTGGCACCGTGTAAATAAAAAGCGGCAGTTTTCAACGTTTTTCACGATTGGGTCTGGTACTTGAAAACGGTGCAAATGGGAGCATCGCCGTTGCTTCTATAACTCGGCTCTATGTACCGACTACAACTTTCACGTTCATCATCGACACCTGTCGTGTAACCGGGGTGAGGTAGTGTGACCCGATTGGGTACATGATGCGCTCGGTAAAAACGGCTCCCTTTCCACTTCACTACCGTCCCTATCGCAGACAATTTTCGGCCAATATTACCACGTACGGATAGCGCAGGTTACTCTGATGCTCACGGTATCTTCAGATTTTCTCTGCGTCAAGTAGTTTGACCGCAATCGGCAATCTTGTAGACCCATAAAAGTCGGCATTTCTACGCCGAGAATTGAACGCGGCACCCGGATCGAATAATTTTTTATGAGCTAATACATACGGACTATTTCGTCGCCGCGGCGCCCGTTGGGATTAGCCTCGTGGTAAGGTGCTGGACTTTTAATATTTATGTACCGTGTTCAATTCCGTGGTGTGCCACCTGTCTTTCACATTCCGCGGCCACCTGCAACTGGGACCGCCGACGGGGATCGGCAGCGGGGACCGAACCGGGATAGGGGATTGGTGCATGGGATATGTGAAGGGGACCGGCAACGGGGACCGAACCGGGATAGGGGATTGGTGCAGGGGATATGTGAAGAGGACCAGTTACTGGGGATGATACGGTGAAGGGTGATCGGGAATGGGCAAGTGATTGGGGATTCGTACATGATGGGGGACCGAAAGTACCGGGGAAGGGGACCAAGAGAACGGGACCCGGGAACGAAACCGGCGACTGGGACAGGGGAACGGGACCGGGAAACGGGACTGAGGAACGGGACCGGGACCAGGATCGGGGAACGTGACCAGGGAACGGTACCGGGGAACGGAACCGCTCAGTCGATCTTAGTGAAACCTTCACCAAACGTTCGGCCGTATGCCATAGGCGTGCGGTTTGCACCTTCGTGACCTTGGGTCAGGTCAAAGGTCACCAAATCGCCGAAAAACATGATTTTTGGCTCAAAGACATGGATGATCTTAGTGAAACCTTCACCAAACGATCGGCCGTGTGCCAGAGGCGTGCGGTTTGCACTTTCATGACCTTGGGTCAGGTCAAAGGTCACCAAATCGCCGAAAAACATGATTTTTGGCTCACAGACATAGATTATCTCGGCAACCGCTCAGTCGATCTTAGTGAAACCTTCACCAAACGTTCGGCCGTGTGCCATAGGCGTGCGGTTTGCACTTTCGTGACCTTGGGTCAGGTCAAAGGTCACCAAATCGCCGAAAAACATGATTTTTGGCTCACAGACATGGATGATCTTAGTGAAACCTTCACCAAACGATCGGCCGTGTGCCAGAGGCGGGCGGTTTTCACTTTCCTGATCTTGGGTCAGGTCAAAGGTCACCAAATCGGCGAAAAACATGATTTTTGGCTCACAGACATAGATTATCTCGGCAACCGCTCACTCGATCTTAGTGAAACCTTCACCAAACGTTCGGCCGTGTGCCATAGGCGTGCGGTTTGCACTTTCGTGACCTTGGGTCAGGTCAAAGGTCACCGAATCGCCGAAAGACATGATGCGGTTTGCACTTTCATGACCTTGGGTCAGGTCAAAGGGCACAAAATCGGCGAAAAACATGATTTTTGGCTCACAGCCATGGATTATCTCGGCAACCGCTCAGTCGATCTTAGTGAAACCTTCACCAAACGTTCGGCCGTGTGCCATAGGCGTGCGGTTTGCACTTTCGTGACCTTGGGTCAGGTCAAAGGTCAACGAATCGCCGAAAAACATGATTTTTGACTCACAGACATGGATGATCTTAGTGAAACCTTCCCCAAACGATCGGCCGTGTACCAGAGGCGTGCGGTTTTCACTTTCCTGATCTTGGGTCAGGTCAAAGGTCAACAAATCGCCGAAAAACATGATTTTTGGCTCACAGACATAGATTATCTCGGCAACCGCTCAGTAGATCGTAGTGAAACCTTCACCAAACGTTCGGCCGTGTGCCATAGGCGTGCGGTTTGTACTTTCGTGACCTTGGGTCAGGTCAAAGGTCACCGAATCGCCGAAAAACATGATATTTGGCTCACAGATATGGATGATCTTAGTGAAACCTTCATCAAACGATCGGCCGTGTGCCAGAGGCGTGCGGTTTTCACTTTCCTGGTCTTGGGTCAGGTCAAAGGTCACCAAATCGGCGAAAAACATGATTTTTGGCTCACAGACATAGATTATCTCGGCAACCGCTCAGTCGATCTTAGTGAAACCTTCACCAAACGTTCGGCCGTGTGCCATAGGCGTGCGGTTTGCACTTTCGTGACCTTGGGTTAGGTCAAAGGTCACCAAATCGATGAAAAACATGATTTTTGGCTCACAGATATGGATGATCTTAGTGAAACCTTCACCAAGCGATCGGCCGTGTGCCAGAGGCGTGCGGTTTGCACTTTCATGACCTTGGGTCAGGTCGAAGGTCAACAAATCGCCGAAAAACATGATTTTTGGTTCACAGACAAGGATGGACAAAGGTCGGCTATCCGCAGGCATTTGCCAAGTCGTGCCACTCAGCCATTCCCGATAAACTGGGGGGGGCGGGGGGATGTCAGGATATCTCTGGTGGATGGGGAGGCAGGTGGGGTGGGTACACGGGTTGGTTGATATTTCAGTTTTTTTTTTGGGGGGGGGGATTTTTCATGGCTCAAATTTTACAATTAATCTGCTTGGAATGAACTGAATTCCAACTTAATTGGTGACATGAGTGTTCCGGCACTCAGGTAGGGAGGTAGGCAGGTAGACAAACAGGTAGGCAGACAGGCAGACAGACAGATAGACATATACACAGATATGCAGATAGAGAGGCAAGCACAAACTGGATGCCTGTTACACAGACAGACAGACATACAGACATATAGACAGACATACGTACATACAGGCGGGCAGACATGCAGACAGGTAGGCAAGTAGGGAGGTAGGCAGGTAGACAAACCGGTAGACCCAAAAACAACCCATGAAATACATCATACGGGACAGACGACAACGAAAGTACGCCCAGCTCCACGTAGTGGACACCACGGCTGCAAACCGAGAGCGTCTGAGACGGTTTGATGACCAGCGCTCTGTCGCCACCTGCTCGCCGCCCTGGAAGGTATGTTGTCTGACTGTAACCGACTTTGTATGTATGGGGGGGGGACGGAATGTCTTCCTTTTTTCCCCAAAAACAACCCATGAGAATGGCCACCCCGAAGCGCTTAAAGAATGATGACCCGAAGAATGGCCACCACGCATGGCCACCCCGTACCGCTAAAAAGGGTGGGGGCATAGTGTCCGTTGGCCACTCCCGAAACCAACGGAAGTGAACTAATAAATTAATATCCAGCAACCTTTGCCGAGGTTATAAAATAGCGTCTGGATGAAAGAATCTCTAATTGAAAGTTATTTAAAATTAAAAATAATTAAAACAATCCGGCCGTGCCTCCCCCCCCCCCGAAGCGCTTCAAAGGGTTGGGGCATAGTGTCTGTTGACCCCTCCCGAAACCAACGGAAATGAACTACTAAATTAAAATCCAGTAACCTTCGCCGAGGTTAAAAAATAGTGTCTGGATGAAAGAATCTCTAATTGAAAGTTTTGTTTATAAAAAATAATTGTTTGCAAGCAATCCGGCCTTGCCCTCCCACCTACCAGAAGCGCTTAAAAGGGTGCGGGCATAGTTTTTGTTGGCTCCTCCCGAAACAGGCAATAGTTAGGCATCAGAAGAGACGCGGCTACAAGTGTGTGTCGCATTTAAGTTGCAAATCTGTTCTTACAATAAAGAGCAACATTTACCTGTTTTCGCAGGTTAATATTCATGTCTGGGGGGGGAGGGGACTGGCGGGTCCAGGAAGGGGCTATTCCGGCCATGCCCCCCCCCTCCCCCCGAAGCACTCAGATGACTCCTGGCATGGTCCTTTGCTGCTGGACGTATTGTGGTGAGCACTGACGACACAGACGACTTTGTATGTCCGAGGGGGGGGGGGCTTAATTGGTGATATGCGTGTACCGATATGTTCACCATGCCTAATAAGGTATGGTGGGGTGGAGGGTGTCAGAATATGGGTGTCCATTTTATACATGCAATGGCAATTGGCCAAAGCGTTTAAAAACAACTAAAGTTTATCTTGGACCACGCATGGCCACCCCGCAGCATTTGAATGGGTATAGTGCCGTTGGCCCCTCCCGAAACCCTTAAAAGCATATAGAGTCCGTTGGCCCCTCCAGAAACCAACGGAATGAACTACTAAACTAAAATCCAGTAGCCTTCGCCGAGGTTAAAAAATAGCGTCTGGATGAAATAATATCTAATTGAAAGTTTTTTTATTAAAAATAATTGTTCGTACGCAATCCGGCTATGCCCCCCCTTCTCCCCCCGAAGCGCTTAAAATGGTGGGGCATAGCGTCTGTTGGTCCGTGCCGAAACCAACGGAAGTGAACTACTAAATTAAAATGCAGCAACCTTCGCCGAGGTTAAAAATTAGGGTCTGGATAAAAGAATCTCTAATTGAAAGGTTTTATTTTCATTAAAAATAATTGGTTGTAAGAAATTATATCAGCATGGTAGATTCTAACACACATCGAGGGTTCCATGCTGTTCAAGTTACAGGTTGGACCGGCAACGGGGACCGGCATAACGAACCGGGATAGGGGTTGGTGCAGGGGATATGTGAAGGGGACCAGTTACTGGGTATGATACAGTGAAGGGTGATCGGGAAAGGGCAAGTGATTGGGGATTCGTACATGATGGGGGACCGAAAGTACCGGGGAAGGGGACCTAGAGAACGGGACCGGGGAACGAAACCGGCGAATGGGACAGAGGAACGGGACCGGGAAACGGGACTGAGGAACGGGACCGGGACCGAGACCGGGGAACGTGACCAGGGAACGGTAACGGGGAACGGAATCAGGGAACGGAACCGGGGAACGAGACCGGAGAACGGGACCGGGGAACTGGACCGCGGAACGGGACCGGGGAACGGGACCGGAGAACGGGATCGGGGAACGGGACCGGGGAACTGGACCGCGGAACGGGACCTGGGAACGGTACCGGGGAACGGGACCTGTGGAAAATTGTTTGCGTGAAAAGAACTGTTGGGGACAGTCAAGTGAAATTTGGCACACGACTGGGAACGCTTGCATAGTAACTTGTGTCGTTGTAATGGCACACACGTGCCTGTGGTGGGTGGCACGTGGCGCGTCAAATTAACTGGATCAAATTAACCCAGGTACTTAATCAGCTTATCACAAACTATCACTTGAGTGAACCTTGGATCCCCGATGAATCGGTGGGTTTGCTGAAGCCAACTTCATCGGACTCATATTTCACGTTCCTGTAACAGTAGCCAAGCTGTCGTGGGAAAGATTTTATACGTGAAAATAACTTGTGGTTCATGCAGGAAACTTGCAGATGTGATAATGCGCATGGAGAAGGCAGGGTAGATCAGACGAAATAAGGTTTGCCTGGGTCACGTCATGTCAGGAAATATAGATAAATAGATAGATAGATAGATAGATAGATGGATGGATGGATGGATGGATGGATGAATGGATGGATGAATGGATGGATGGATGGATGGATGGATTGATGGATGGATGGATGGATGGATAGAGAGGGAGAGTGAGAGAGAGAGAGAGAGAGAGAGAGAGAGAGAGAGAGAGAGAGAGAGAGAGAGAGAGAGATGGAGATGAGAGATGGAGATGGAGATGGAGATGAGATGGATGAGATGGAGATGGAGGATGGAGATGGAGATGGAGATGAGATGAGATGAGATGGAGGATGGAGATGGAGATGGAGATGGAGATGGTGATGGAGATGGAGATGGAGATGGAGATGGGAGATGAGACAGGATGGAGATGGAGATGGAGATGAGATAGGAGATGGAGAGTTGAGATGAGATGGAGATAGAGATAGAGATAGATAGAGATAGAGAAGAGGTAGGCAGATAGAGGTAGAGGTAGAGGTAGAGGTAGAGGTAGAGGTAGAGGTAGAGGTAGAGATAGGAGGTAGAGGTAGAGTAGAGGTGAGGGATAGAGTAGAGGTAGAGTGTAGAGGTAGAGGTGAGGTAGAGGCAGAGGTGAGGTAGAGGTAGAGGTAGAAGCAGAGGCAGAGGTAGAGGTAGAGGAAGAGATAGAGGTGGAGATAACGTCGGGGTTGGGCTTGGTTGGGTTTGGTTGGGCTCTGGTTGGGTTTGCTGGGTTTGGCTGGGCTTGAAGTTGGGCTCCAGATGGCTTGACGGCTTGGTTGGGTTTGTCATTTTGCTGGGCTCTTGATGGGCTGGGCCTGGGCTTGTCGGGTCAGTCGTGGGCCAGCTCTGGTTGGGCTCTGGCTGGGGCCTGCTGGGCTTGTCATTTAGCTGGGCTGGCTGGGCTTGGCTACTGGGCTTGGCTGGGTTTGGCCATTTGGCTGGGTTTGGTTGGATCATAATAGGTTTCGATTATTTGGATTGGTTTGGTTAGGTTTGGTTTGGTTTGGTTAGGTTTGGTTAGGTTTCGTTAGGTTTGGTTAGCTTGGTTAGGTTAGGTTAGGTTGGGTTGGGTTAGATTTTGATATATTGGTACCAATATAAGTGATTGGTTGCGTTTGGTTAGGGTATATTAGGTATGTACGGCTTTGGGCTGGGTTAGGTTAGGTTAGGGCGTAGGGTTATGTTTGTCGAAATGGTGAGCCAAACATTTCAAAACGCGAAAAGAGGTGGGCTTCTAGTGCAACTTATAATATTTACACACAGGAAAGAAGGCAACAGTTGTCAGCAACTGAAAAACCATGACTCTATCTTTTACGAACGGAACTATACACCACAACACTAAATAAATTATGCTAAAAATATTAGTATTCTTCTATTCTAACTTATAATATCATCACACAGGAAAGAAGGCAACAAGCTATCTACAAATCAAAAACAAAGACTTATCTTTACGAACGAAACTACGCCAGGAACACCACAATTTCAAGGTTATCTAATGTATACAATATTCCCACGCATAAGATTTTAAGTGAACTTATATGAAAAATACTATTCTCAAACTTAACTTTATACCACCTACACACATACTAAAAGTCACAAGCTATCTACAAGATAAACACAACAACTCTATCTTAATCACCAGTGATCCAAACTTTTCCCCTCGATGTCCACAACCAGTCCTCCAGGCCTCGGAGCCGCGCGAACACGTCCGTCTGGAGCAGAGAGAACCGTGACCGCTCTTGCAGTCACGGTCTTGAGTTGCATTCTATGGAAGTTGCTCTGTCTTATTATCGCTTAACACCCTGCACTGTAATTCGTTAACTTGGCGCGGGCACAGATAGGAAATGATATCGGATCGCAATCGCCACACTGGGTGAAATGTGCGGCTTAAACGACACCCTAGCAGCTGATTGTTATTGTCCAGCCCTAAGGTATTACCACCCCTCGCCATTTCACCTTACTAGAGATAGAGCCACCGGACAAAAAACCAGTCCGTTTTGTGTCAGAACACATCCAGTGACCTCAAATAGTATACTTGCCAACCAGTGATCGCTGGGCTATCAAATAGTATACTTCTTTCGCCAACCAGTGATCGCCTGGCCATCAAATAGTATACTTTCTGCCAACCAGTGATCGCCCGGGCTGGTCAAATAGTATACTTCGCCAACCAGTGATCGCCCGCCAACCAGTGATCGCCCAGGGGCTGGTCAAATAGTATGCTTCTGCCACCCAGTGATCGCCCGGGGCTGGTCAAATAGTATACTTCTGCCAACCAGTGATCGCCCGGGCTGGTCCAAATAGTATATACTTCTGCCAACCAGTGATCGCCCGGGGCTGGTCTGGAAAATAGCATATCGCCTGCCACCCAGTGATCGCCCGCGGGCTGGTCAAATAGTATACTTCACCGAAAACGTGATCGCCCGGTTACTCCCTCCCCGGGGGTTCTCGCCCCTCCCGGGCGCTCTATCTCGCCCCGGGGGTCTCGCCCCGCGGGCTCCCCCCTCCCGTTCCCCGGCGGGGCCAGTGATCGCCCGGGGCTGGTCCCCAAAATTCCAGTGATCGCCGGGGCTGGTCAAATAGTATACTTCTGCCACCCAGTGATCGCCCGGGGCTGGTCAAATAGTATACTTCTGCCAACCAGTGATCGCCCGGGGCTGGTCAAATAGTATACTTCTGCCAACCAGTGATCGCCCGGGGCTGGTCAAATAGTATACTTCTGCCAACCCAGTGATCGCCCGGGGCTGGTCAAATAGTATACTTCTGCCAACCAGTGATCGCCCGGGCTGGTCAAATAGTATACTTCTGCCAACCAGTGATCGCCCGGGGCTGGTCAAATAGTATACTTCTGCCAACCAATGATCGCCCGAGGGCTGGTCAAAGTAACCATTTTCTGAAACAGCAGGTGTCGGCAATTTTAGCCAGGCTGTTTGCGATACAAACCCGAATACGCATCGAAGTATTCACTCGAAATATGTTTAGTTATGGAAGCACAAGATCTTGTCCTGACGCATATCCATAGCAGGACACGTTTAGTAGGACACGCCTAGAAGGGAAGCATTAGCTAATTTTTGATGGGTGGATCAAGGGGAAGGTAGGCCTGATATTCCAATGTTCGACATCAAGTATCCGCACTGAAAAGACAGATATGAGCAGCAAGCACCCGACAGTAATCACTCGAGAAGGCCTCGGATCCCGTCATAAGTATTCTCCAGTTCCAAAAGCTCTTAGTGCTGGTGGCTTTTGGTATGTCACCACCATTATTCTTAGAGTACATAACTTGGGTGATGCAGACACATCCTGATAAACATAAATAAAGGTGTCTGGCTTATCCAAAAATGCTGCTCAGATGGTCATTATTGTGTACTGAACTGATAGCAGGAACGCGTTATTCCACGAAATAGGACCAGCCATTTACCATTACAGCTAATATTAAGGGAATGGAGCCAAGGCTATTGAATTGTCCTACTAACGGAGCCCCACTAAGGTGGAGTGTTCATTGGGTCGGGGATATCAGAAGCTTATTTATAATATTTGCAGTTCAATTGTACTCTAACGCTGATGTCAGGGAACGTCTATTAGACACAACCCTAGCACTTCATTACGCCTACATCAATAAAACATTCAGGACAAAATATATCGACCATCAATCAACAGGAGGTGTGTGCCCTAGAAACAGCTATGATTAGCGAAAGTCATATATAGTCTCACTCTGACCAGCTTATTGGAACTCTGATGTCATGTCATATTCATTTGTTTATTTAGTTATTACATGACGTAGCCTGGCTGGTAACATGAAAGAGAACGCCTTAGGCTGTTCAGGCGGGTTTTGTGCATTGATATTGATAACAAGCTAAACATGTGATTGTGACTATGAATGTGTGATTGGTCCGTGCGCCATAAATATACACACACACACACATACACACACACACACACACACACATATATACATATATATATATATATTCGGGCGGCATCCTACGTGCTTCTCCCACAACGCTGCCACCGCCGCATGCGCTACGGCCACGGTGAACGTGCGTGCGCGTCACCAGAGCCACGCCGCGGCGGCCCATCACTCAACTGGACTGCAGATCGACCGCAAGATATGTGCAGCCCAGATGGGCAGCATCCCGCCTCCGACCCCGACTGCCCCAAGTAATACGCATTCGAGCGGGAGGTGTGTCGGTATGTGTATTGCACAGAGTGTACCACAAACCTCAATTACTCCATCACCTGCGTTTTACAAACTGCGTTGCGTTGGCCTCCACCCCGTCCCTTCCAGGTACACCCCCATCTCTTCAGGACCTGGCCGTACCCCTTCGCCACCTTGCCAACAACCGGCCATGTTCACCCCGCCATTCTGATGCCTTCCAGCACTCCCGGCCTGTAACCGATTCATCCGGCCAGCTCAAACCAAGTCGCCTCCTGCCATACCGACCCTCGCACCACATCCCGCTCTACCACTCAAGCATCCCGAAACCTCGTCCGATGCCTCCACCCAGACCGAGCCCACCACACTCCACTCAAGTCGATGAAATCTTATTCAAGTCGATACAGACCGAGCTCCACCACACCCGCTCAGTCCATACCGACCGAACTCCGAACCACCCCTACCAAACCAATCCCGACCGAACCTACACCACCTCCCAAGCGTAGAACCCGTTCCTGTCGCCACACAGTCCGTTTACCCCCCCCCGGGCCCGCGT